>JAEANM010019666.1:0-12303 GCA_017656035.1 Myanophis thanlyinensis | reverse complement strand
TATTCTAGCTCTGAGGTCATCGAGCTTGTTGTCTAGTGATTGGACATTGGCGAGTAGGATGCTAGGTAGAGGTGTACAGTGTGCATGGGCTCTCAGTCGGTTCCTAATGCCAGCACGTTTTCCTCTTGGTCATTGCCTTGGTCGATGATTTGACAGTCAGCTGTTCTTGACTCTCTTGGCTCTGCATTTTTCCTTCACCACTGGGGGCTGCCAAGAGCTGCTGCAGACTCCGCATTTTTTCTTCGCCACTGGGGGCTCCCAAGAGCTGCTTCAGGCTTGTTGGGGGGGGCGATGTTTGGCTGCCTCCCAGGACTTCTTCTTTCCTCCTGATGTTTTTGGGGAGCAGTTGCAGGCTTTGCTGGGGGGGGCGATGTTTGGTGCCTCCCAGGACTTCTTCTTTCCTCCTGATGTTTTTGGGGAGCAGTTGCAGGCTTTGCTGGCTGTGCTGGCAAGGGTGGTGAGGGAGGGAGGTGATCTTCAGCTGCCTCTCTGGAATTCCTCCCCCCTGACTTCCTGACTGCCTTGTGGCAGTTAGCCCACTTGCCTTTTCTGATGATTTCCTCTGGCCAGCTGAGATTCGGATTTTTTAATGGATGTTGGCTGTTCGCTATGATGTTGACAATATCCAGAAGGGTGTTTCTGTGATATCTGATGCGAAGTTATGGCGGATGGAGGGTCGGGTCATTGGGAGCAATTGCAATGGCAGCCAGCGCCATCTTGGCAAGTTTTACCATCTTGCCAAATTTCCATCATCATGGAAATTTCAATCTGATCTATTAATAAAACAAATTGGATTCAGGATAATTTATTTTAACATGAATGAGTTGTCCTAATGAACTCCTCTGCACTTAGTGAAGAAGGAGAAAGACAGAAGAATATCTGGGGCAAAATGAGATAGATTGGATTTTATGTATCTTTTCCTTGTTTCATGTAGCAATGAATAACTGATGTGTGTGTGCATGTATTGGAAAAATTAGAATGTATACTCACAAATATTTGTACTTTGTTTTTAAATTTCATTGTTTAATGGAGAAATCAGAGTATTGAAAGGGGCACCAACCATTACAGCAAATTAGCGATGACTTATGAAGGCAGGGTCTGGGCTGGGCTGTCTTAAAAACTTAAAGTTTTTGAATTAAAGAATGATTTGTAGGACAACAGATTTAGTCAAAAGAGGATATGGAGCTACATTCTTCATCCATAATACTATAGAATTACAATTGGTATACTTCCTCTTAATGAAAATCTAGAGAGACTTGTTTACATTAAACAATTACATTTAAAAACCAAAACTATTTGTTAATATGCTTTCTGGTTTTCTAAATTTTCCCTACACACATATACACAAACATCAGTTATTCATTGAATCAAGTAACAGATACATAAAAACCAATCTATTTTGCCCCAACTACAAGCGATTAGCTTTATTACTAGTGACTAAAAACAGAAACAACCTTTAAATTAGATCTCCTAGTCCCCTAAGGCTTTTTCATACAAAATAACATTGTAGCAGCCAAACCGCTAATAAAATATGCTTTTTCAAAGCCCAGGTTAAAAACACTAAAATAAAAAAAAAGGATACTGACTGTCCACAGTGTTCATTCTGGCTGTTTGTCATTCCAGTTATTCATAGCACAAGAACAGAATTCTTACATAACTTAGTTAATCAAGAGAACTGATTAAGATTCAGATGATTTACACAAATAAACTTTCCAGAGCAAGAAGAATTGCTTTCTATTTATATGTAATATTAAGAACTTGTCATTTCAGTTTTGTTTAAGTAACACTGTGTCATTAACGCAAAAGCTCAAGAAGAATTCAATTATCTTAATCTTAATATAATGAATCCACATAAGCTTTTACTTAGTTTGAAATACTCCATAGGCTGAAAGCCATTATTTTTGCCAGTTATTTACTGTGACAATCCTGCAGTATTTTTAAAGAAATCTGAAATCAGATTTGAATGAAAAATTGATTATTTAAAACTGGCAATCGTCACTTACCATTTTAGAAAGGAAGCTAATTAATATATCGTTATTGTAGTATTAGTTATATAATATTAAAACATAATAATCAGATACTGTTTTAAAAAACATAGTTCATCCATGTATTTATATAGTGGAGGGTAATAGACTTATTTAATTTATTAATGAGACTGGAATTAACTTTATCACTATCTTTTATCTATTACCAATTAAACTAAAAATGAAAAGGTAGGGCTGAATAGTTTATAATAATTAATTTACATCAGATAAAAAAGCAAACTTTATGAATACAGGAATGGACCTGAAATGCATGGTAAGTCATTTCCAAATTGGATGTCTTTCCCAAATGGTTAACCATATATTATTGAGAAGTGCCATTTGGCCATCTCTTTGAAAACTAGGTGTCTAACTACACACACACACACACACACAGAGAGAGAGAGAGAGAGAGAGAGTGAGTAATGGGGTCTTTCTTGACTGGAGACCTGGACAGAAATAGTCCTTTGAAACTTGAAGCTGGGTGGATGATTTCATAAAATTTTTCCAAAGGAAAAATAATGTCTGCAAAAACTACTCCACAGCAAGACTCTCAGCGGGGGAGGCAAGAGAATCAAAAAAGGATTTCCCTCATTATGTCTTCCTTGGGATTTAATTGAAATGTAGGAAATTAGAGAGTTTAGAGATAATTGCTGGAAAATTGATTTACGATAGACAGAACATGCATGTATACTCTTGGCATTTCATAATTAGATGCAAGAAATCCACAGTAAAATATAATTTAAATTAATTATAGTTAATTAATGACAATAAGCAATTCAAACTGAATAAGAACTAGAGGAAAAATATTTTTTCTTAAAATTTCAGTAACAGTCCTGCTTCAGATTTCAGAGCCACATGCACATATGGCTTCTCAGAAGATTATTAGTCTTACTTCAAGACTGAAGAGTTAAGAGTAGGAGTACATAGATGTAGGAGTACATAGAAGAAGTACTACCATCCAAGTTTTGGAGAGACAGGTCAAGATTATCAGCCAGTTTAAATGTCAGCGGTTCAAGAGTAGAATCCACACACATATTGTATAAGCCAGAGATCAGTTATTCAGCAAAAAGAACCTGACTCAGTGCTGTTTCTTAAATAAGACTGCAGCCAGCTATCAATAATCAGATTTGCTCCATTGCTTGGTGAGGAACCAGATAGACCTTCACTATTGTGCTCTTTTCTGTATTCATCTACTGCAGGGACTAAGAGTCTTTATGTCATCCTTACCTGACTTTTCTAATTGGTCAGTTTGCATCTATTCTTAATCAACCTGAAATGATTTCTGGCCTTGTCCTTCCTGAGGCTGACAGTCCACAAACTGAACTGTAACAGCTATTTTGGGATCAGAATCTGAGTCTTGATCTTGGACCATGATGAGGATTCACTTAATTCTCAGAGTTCCCCTTTGTTACTCTTTCAACCTCATAATTGTAGAATTATAATTGCGGAAATCTATAATCTCAATATTTCTATTGCACAAATTTTGTCCTTTCTGTCTTGCAGTTACACATCTTTCAAAACAATCCTGTAAAGAAAAGAGCTGGTCCTGTAATTCCAGGGTCCGTGTAGTTTAATAAAAGAGAATGTGTTTTAAATGTCATATACATGTAAATGCCAAAAATAAAGCTCCATATTATATTTTATTATGTGCGTACTCTAGAGGATTTTTTAAAATATCATTCTGTCATTGCTTGGCCAGATGATTTGATTTTGATTCCCAGAAAACATTGACATTATAATCTATTCCACATATTTAAAATCTACCAAGATTTTTTTTGCACCTGTTCCAAACCTTTTCCTAAAGCTGCTTGCAAACCCATAAAGTAAGGATTAGCAGCTCTTGGTGTATTTGTTGACTACAGCTCCATATTTTATGTATGCTATCTGTAGATACCACCATTATCTTCACCTTTGAAATTCATTGATTGTTTTGCCACTGGAATTCAGTGGTGCAGTTTAAATATATGTACAGTATTTTTAAATGGGTGTGATACCTGTAAAGCCTTAAAAACATTGAAAATAAGAAACAATGAATGCTGCAGTTTTTCAGAAAACATTATTCTTATGTTAATCTTTTCTGACGTCTTGGTCCCACATTCTAGACTACAATTCACAAGATAGCCAAGCAGCATAGCTACACTAATAGGAAATAGTTGGAGGGGATAACTTTTAGCCTGAAAACCTGATCTTTGCATTTTGACAGATTTTTACATCCACGAGATATAAATTGTTTTTATTATGATAATGTACTATTCCAGTTTTCTTGCTAATAAATTCTTGTATATCTTTTCTTCTAAATAGCAATATGAGATTCTCTATAGTGAAACATAAGTAAACCCATTTTTGATGTTTTGGATGAATATTTTTTTTTTAAAAGCCCAGCCAGGAATTAATTGTTGGTTTGTTTATTTTTTTTTTACAATCTTTTTCTGCTGGTAGTAATAGCAATAAACAATGTTGATGCCTTAGGCTGATAACTAAGTAAATTAGTTGGTAAAGTGAAACTGTTCAGTTTTTAATACTGTGGTTGTTCATTCACCATTGAATTGGCTTACTTTGTGATTTAACTGGTCTCTGCAGTATAATGCAAATTTACAGGAAAATGTATAAAAGGACTGTATCTTTTATGAGGACATAAGTAAGAACATCATCATCATCAACCAACATTTTAAAGGAGGCAAGGGACCATTACTGTTTAAGAATCCTTTGCTTAAAAAGATAATTGCTTTGGGGAAAAGAAACTTTATTTAATAAGGATTGAAGAACAAGTTCAGTTGAAACAATCTTACAAATTAGCACATTTTCTAAAGACACTTATTTTTTTCCCTTTATTTCTCTATTAATAAATAAAATAGTATATATTTCATTGTCAATATATTTTGTCCAAAGAGACCTAGAAAGTTATAGATCATCTTCATCTCCTTTACGCTGATTAAAAAACTAAGACAAATCAAGGATGAAAGGAAATTTCAGAAAACCCACAGTTCAAAAGGCCAACAACTTAAGTCATCTCAGAATTAAAAGAAAAATTAGCAGAGAATCCTCAAGCATAGAAAATAAGAAGCAAAAAGAAATAAGACTAAGATTAAGCAAATGATAACTGGGCTGTAGACATGACTGAACTTGCAGGTGAATATTAAACTATTTGTTCAAACTCTGGGGAAGGAAAAAAAAACAACTTGAGATGTGTATGAGAGATAATAGAACCTGTGAGTCTCCATACTGTCCCTTTGATGAAAAGCCAGTTTGATCTAGTGGTGAAGGCACCAGAGTAGAAAGCAAGAATCAGTAAGTTCTAGTCTGGTCTTAGCCATGAAAACAAGTTGGGCTAGGCATTCTCGTTCAGTCCAACATACCTCTAAGAGCAGTGGTGGAATTCAACATTTTTTTACTACCAGTTCTGTGGGTGTGGCTTGGTGGGCGTGACTGGGGGGTCATGTAACATGATGAGCAGTTTCTGTTAGCAGAACAATAAAGATTAGTTTAGGCACAACACCAGAATGTTTTTTTCCTGCATTCCTTACAGGATTAACCCTGTAAAGTGGGGAAAAAAACAAAAGGAGATTTCTTCTAACAACCAGTTCTCCGAACTGCTTAGAAAATTTAATACCGGTAAATTTCACCTCTGTCTCAGAGTTGCCGTTATGGGGAAAATAAGAGGAAGAAGGTATATTGGAATGTTATTGTAATAACCACCTTGGGTTACTTGTAAAAGGCAAACATACAAACAAATAAAATGTTCTTATATTTGACCTTCTTCCAAACACTGAGAACCATAAACTGCACATTCATGTATGCTATTTATTGATAATTGGTACTCCCAGTTTGACAAAATTCAGAAAGAAGAATGGGGACTTTTGGCCGTTTTTGTTGTATCCCTATAATAAAGTCCACTTATATTTTTATAGTCTGTTACAGCTCATTACATCTTCATCCTTTTTTCCATCTATCTTCTCCCATGCAGACATTTTGGAATTCCTTACTTTTAATAATCATTTCTTTTTTAACTTTAAAAAGTCTAGAACATCAGATTGTTTTATGAGAAATATCTTTTTTCCGATTTCTCTGATTCTTTAAGGAATGACTATGTAAAGATCACGTTTGCCTATCTTGAAATGCCAAAAAGGGGAAATTGCTAGATTTTTAAATAGTGTTTAATAAATCCTTCAGACACTTTTCACATGGCCTGCCAAATGTTTCTTCAGATTTCAGTGAACAAACAAAAAACTTAAAATAATTACCTGGCTCTGAACTTTTCTACTTTGCCAAAGTGGATTATCATATCTACTAGGAAACACATTAGAGTACAAATCCAGCATTTTATTGTTTTACACCAAGATCCTTTGTTACAAGTAAAAAGAAAGTTTCCAGTGTTTCCTGAATCTAGGCTGAATCCATAAAGATTGTCAACTTTATTTCCAGCTACCAAATAGCAGTGAAGCAGTGTAGAAACTTTAATACTGATCCATAATCTCCCTAAAAAAAGAAAACAAGAAAAGATATATTAAACAAATGCTGCTAAAAGTTTGACTGGCCTCAATGGAGAAGGGAAAAGAACTTCATAGAAATTTCATTAATCTGTTTTTGTACTGATATCACATATCATATCATTTGGACAGTACAGGACATAACCAAAATTCTTGGCTGCAAATTTTTTTTCCAGTCAAATCAAATCAAATTTTATTCATCACATGCACAGACATACATACGAAATGCAATGAAATCTGCAGCATTGCCTCACTTTAACTGGGCTGGATCCTACTGGCACAGTATTAGTTTTCAAGGGTACACTTGTTTAATATATTAATTTTAATTGCAATGTCCCATTTTCCCATGAAGTCCAGGACAATTTACATAAGAAAAAATGATATGGCAGATAATACATTTGTTTTGTCCAAACTGCCTGGCTATCATATGGAAAATTGATTTTCTATAATGATTAGGTGATTCAGAATTGATCATGTCAAATAGCAGCTTGTTCATGCAATCTCCCTGGGATGCACATTCAGCTATATTACATGTCAGATTCACCTCAAGGCCACTGTTTGTTTAATTTCTTTTATGAATACCAGGTAATGAAATGAAAGTGCTTCAAGAGAGGTGTATTTTCAAGGGACTTTTATTACTATACAGGATGTAAAATTGATGATAGATTAATTCATCCTGAGACAGTTTTGAATTTAGTTCCATGGGGTGATAGAGATGACAATAATATTGATGATTAATGCTTGGGTTTATTTTTAGATCAAGACTAAATCTAGGTCATCACACTGGGAGCATGACAGAATTCATCCACCTCATGAGAATTCCCATCTTGTGCCCAATTGTAGGGATTTTGGAATATAATCAGGCACTTTACATCTTGATGAATATTCTTACAAGTACCAATATACCCATGTGCCAATGTTCAGCAATGGAAACAATAACTACAAAGATACAAAATTAATTATGAGACAGCTAAAGTAGTTCAATTATATTTATGACATTCCATTATGTGTTTATATGCATAAAAATTATTAACAAATATAATCCTATTCAAAATGAGTCCTTGGGTAAATGCAGATTGGCAAATAGTCTCCCATTACCCCATAAATACTGTTGAGTTGATACCAGAAAATACAGATGAACAATTTTCCCTGTTCAGAATAACTGAATTCAGTACTTCATATATTTAGGACACATTTTGGCTATCTGTATTCAATTGTATCAACTTTTTTTTCATTTTCTTTCTTTCTTTTGCTCAGGTCCTTCACTGCCCTTGCTGTAGATATCTATGAGCACCTCTTGCATACAAATGTCTCAAGAGCATTTCAAACTTTCTTCTGTGAATTGAATGTCATTTCTTTCATCCAAAGCCACAAAGGCATCTAAATCTTCACTGTCATCTTCCAAAGCTAAGAAGCATTTTAGCAGAGAACCTGTCAGACATGTCTCATCAGTCTTTCCTAGGGAAATGGGCCAACCATGTTTTTGTAACTGTGTCCCACTGAGCAACAAATTGGTTGCTAATTAATTTCAATGTAGTGCTTGTTCTATCCACGAAGTACTGTCATTAATATCTATATTTCATAAATTGTAGAGTTTTAAGTTGTAAAACAAAAAACATAATTTGTCAATCATGGGCAACCAAACTTTACAATGTTCAGATCATTTCTGTTCATTGAAAAGATTATTTCTGTACAATTAATTTTCTTGGTTAAAAAAAATCTTTCTCAAAATATTCACATTATTTACATAAGAGTTATCCATTTTTATCTTCCTGTCAGAATGTCCAAGTTGCTTGCTCTTGTATTCTAGGCCAGTCCATTGACCACTCTTACTCTTTCCTGTACTATTCTTGTCACTCCTTTCCATGTACTTGTAAAATGTCACTCAATTTTCTCTGTTTATCTCTCTCGTCTTTTCAAACTCTATTTCATGTGCAATGGATTGCCAGATGAGAAATTAGAATAACTTACTTTGAAATAAGGCTCAGTATTACATGAGACTTTATAACCCCTTTAAAATGCCTGCTCTCTGATCAATCATTTAACAAGAGCTATATAATAATGTTCACAACAATATGTATTGCTGGTCTTTCCAGACTAAAGTAAGACTTTTAAGAACTATATCATTAAATTGGTGTAAATAAAATAATAAAATAATCTTCTTCCATTTCATATTACTACAGTTACTTGACCATAAAACATTTTCCCTGTCTTTAAATTTGCTAATAGAAAAGCATATATTCTACTTTATTTAAATTTAAGTTTAAATTTAGCTTTACATTAAGCCAGACGTTATTTTTAAAAACTTTTATATGATAAGCAATACTAAGAAAGCTGATTGAAACCATGGAATGCATTTATATTTTAAACATCAGCAATGCATCTTAGATAACGTCCTGTAAAAGCAACAGGATTTTTCTTGTAAGAATAATCAATCTTAATTTCTGTATGACAATTTCCAGATAAATTGTAGGAGCTTCATCACTGGAGGTTTTAAAGAAAAGATTGGACAGCCACATTTCTGAAATGGTAAGGTCTCTTGCTTCAGCAGTTGGTTAGACTAGAAGACCTCCAGGTCCCTTCCAGCTCTATTCTGATTGATAAATAATGCTGACTGCTAATAATATATGTGTTGTCAGTATTATATGGATAACATTACATTTAAGGAAATTGATTTGTAAA
Source organism: Myanophis thanlyinensis (assembly GCA_017656035.1). NCBI lineage: Eukaryota > Metazoa > Chordata > Lepidosauria > Squamata > Homalopsidae > Myanophis > Myanophis thanlyinensis. The sequence goes on along the minus strand of JAEANM010019666.1, from coordinate 3,110 downwards.
CCCATGAATATTTTAGAAGCACTGAATGTGATGTGATTGTGACATACATTTTTGAGTAGTTTATTTCATTATAAGTAAAGAAACCATTACAAGTTCAATTCTTTTGGAATTAGTTACTCAGATGGCTCTGCAGGGACATCAGGTGCTCTTGGTGCCTTCTTAGTCTATCATCAGGGATACATTGCCCTGCTCAGTGGAATGATTGCAGTTAGGTTAGGCTGAAAATGATAATGGATACAATTAATTATTTAAGGAGGGTAAATCATATTTCTGTTTCTTTTTTCTTTCTTCAAGTAGTTGTAGCAATTTTTTCTCAAGTGGCAATGCTTCATATTAGAGAACATAAGAACCCAACTGAAACAGAAATGCAAAATTATGTTATTCTAGTGACCAGTCAGATGACAATGACAAGTCCGGGGCAGCTTGGGGGATATCAGCTGTATGCTTTCATTGATGTTCTCCCATAATTGATTTTCACAACTACTCTCTTTCATATATAGGACTAGAGATATTATTGTTCTGGCCATCACTGACTAATAGATACATTGTAAATAAGGTTGCTTTCTTGGATCAAATAGATGATTATCAACCATCTTTTGGAAAAAAGATTGTTGGGTAGATACCTTTTGCTAGATGTCTTCCTGGATCATTAGATAAGGTGAAAAGCAGTTTGTCCAGATAATATAGACATAGTTTTATAAAACTATGTGCCCTTACTTCTATGTTTCTTATGTGCTAAAAAAAAGAGCCCCGTGGATTTATTTGTTTACTGGAATGTTTGCATACCATTTATACTTTATGTAGTTCCTAAACAATTGACATGGTAAGCACCAATGGCACAATCCGTATTGGAAGGCATTCTTCAAGATATTTGAACATTTTGCTTCTTCCTTCTTACACAGCCATGTGAGAGCATTTTTAAGCTGCAGTAAGCAGACTTATATCTAGTATTTCAGGTGTGACTGCACCATATATTTACACAAAGGTATTACATTATGCATTTCATTTTCAGTTCTTTTTCTAATAAACCCAAGCATGAAATTTAACTGTTTCATAGGTGGCTTCAGTTTAATCCTTTCCCCGTCATTTACCTCTAGCTTAGAATATATTTAATAGTTTTCATTTTTACTGTATCAGATATGATTATTTGATAATGTCTGCTGTGTTTAAGATAACATTTCAATCATGTTTCAACCATTTCACAGAGGGCAGGTGCATCTGCATTAATATGAGAAAATGGAAGAAAAGAACAAGGAGCTCTGCTTTTTAGATTTAATCTCTTTTAAAAGGAAGAAATTGGTTAAAAAGCTAAACATGACTGGCAACTTGGGGAAAAGTTACCATGTAATTCTAGAATGTGTGACAGCTAGAGAAGGAAGAACTGAGAAGGGTCAAACTGCATACAGGTTGTCCTTGATTTACAACTAATGGTGTCATGTTGCTGTCACATGACATTTTGTGATGCTTTTCCCTTCATGGAGCTGGTGTGGACATGGCCTGTGCATGACACATCTGGACTGTGGGCTATCAGTTTGACACCCCTGACTTACAACCATTCATTTGTGAACTGTTTGAAGTTACAATGGCACTGAATAGTTGTTACAACTGATCTTTAGAATTCCCTTGCTACCTGCAACTCTTTCACACCTTTGCTTTATATCACTTAGTGATGGAAATTCTGGTTCCCAAATATTAGATTTCATAATAGTGGATTTGGATTTGAAGCGAAAGGATGTCACATCCAATGGTTTGAAGTTCTGAAGGAAAACAACATCCAGGAAGATTGAGAAATTCTATGAAATTATATACTGAAGATGCAGTCACAAATAAATCCTACAAGGGTAAAATATAAAGAAAAAAAGGGGGAAATATAAAGAAATCAGTGCTCTATAAAATGATGAAGAGAAAAAAGGGTATGTATAGGAAAAGAAAGGAAGACATGCATAACCAAACAAAGTTTGCTGCAAAGTTGTTTCCAGAAACTGTAGAAACGCTGACAGAAAAGCAAAAACTCCAAATGAATGGGGACTCATAAGAAATGTTAAAATAATTTTAAAAAGACTCTTTGAGAAGGCTAGAAAACTAAGGAACATCACAGAGTGTGAAGAGAAATTGGTATACTGATAACATTTTGTACTGCTGATGAGATTTTATGTCTCTTTTTCTCTGAAGGGAAATAGAGTTCTGAGAGACCCCAGGTCAATAACTGCAGTTTAAAATAGACAAGAAGAGGATAATTGAAACAAATGCAAATTTTCAAGGACAGATGGATTATATCCCAAACTGCTGAAGGAAGTAATGAATTTGATTGAAATCTTTGTAAATTCCTAGAAGATTGATAATGTCCCAGAAGAATAGACGTGTTGTCCCTCATATTAAAGAGAAGGGGGAAATAGTACTCTGAAAGCTTCAGACCTGTCAGCTTAAAGATGTACAGTATATTGGGCAAGGTCTTTGAACATACAGCAATGTAATAATACTTGGAGAGGCGTGCTATAATTAGCAGAATAGTATGGGTCAGTCACAATAAATCATTCCAGATTAAATTCACCTCCGTCTTTGATAGAGTTACTAACCTAGTTTATTGGGGAAGACTGCACACATAATATATCTGGACCTGACCAGAGTGCCTCATGATAACCTTATCAATAAAATGGTAAAATATGGATTAGATAATACTAGATGCAATCTGGTGCCAGGGCACGGATTCTTCCTAGATGAAGATTAAATTGAAATAGCATGCACGCATGTTAAGTCAAATTGCTCGATCTCTCAAAAAAGATTAAGCTTTGATCTCCTAATATATTTAAGTTATTGAATATATAGAAATCTAGAGGTGAAAGTAAAGCTTATCATTCCATAATTAAGAGTTTCATGTTAAAAAGAAAACAGAAAATGAAGAAAGAAAATTAATGTTTCATTTTCAAAACTTCCATATTTATTTTAAAAGTAACTGGCAATATATTTCAGTGTAATTTGCTATTGGTATTTTTTTAAAAAATGACTCCTTTTCTAGAACTCAGTTTATTTTTATTTTTTTTAAATTTTATTTATTTTAATAATAAACAACATAACATAAACAAAAACAATATAAACAATATTTCACCCTG
>JAEANM010019665.1:0-12303 GCA_017656035.1 Myanophis thanlyinensis | reverse complement strand
AATAAATAAATAAATAAATAAATAAAGGCAAGCCAGCATGAAATTATGCCAGCTGTCAAATGTTCAGGTCTAGTTGTCATTCCAATGGCTTGTTAAAAACAAAATAATATGCAATGAATTTTTTATTTACTCAATTATCAATCTTCGTCCACGCAGTCCGATAATAGAGAAGTCTGAAAACACTTTAATCAAAAGAGTGGTAAGAGACATGTACTCACAGCATCATCACAAGCAGGAAATCAGTGCTAAACAGTAGTATAGTATGTGGATATGCTAGGATTATTAGATGTGGAATGGTAAAATCCAGATGATCACTAAGTAGCAGCAAATAAAGTCAGACAGTCAGGTTTTCATACCATTTAGTGGTCTTCCAAATATTTGCAGTCTTGACCTGGTAGCCCTGGGAAATATTGCATATAAACTGGTAATAAATTGGAATTAAAATGGTCAGAAAATGAAAAAGAGTCTCCAACTGCAATGGAGTTAAATATTATATTATGAATGATATTTGTTTGAGGTTAGGTTTGGTAAGGCCCAGTATTTACTGTAGTTTGCAGGAATCACAGTGGTCTCAAAACTCATAAAACCTGAATGATGTGCTACAACAATGGAAGCAGCTGGTTAAATATTCATACTATCACATAGAAACAGCATTTTTGTCATTCCATATTTAAATCTCTTGAAAATTACAGAGTCTTGATTTTATAATCTACATTAATTAGTAGCATTATTTTATTCTAAAGACAATGGCACAATTGGTTGAAGAGATATAATCTTATTCTTTAAAAATAATGATCTTGTAGAACTTAACTGTTAGTTAAAAATCTACAAGAAAATCAGAACAAGGAAAAATACTGTGTTTCCCCAAAAATAATACCCAACCAGAAAATAAGCCCCAGCATGATTTTTCAGGATGTTCATAATATAAGTCCTACTCCCAAAAGTCCCAGTTAAGATTGTCAGACAGTTGGACACATTTAATACTGTATTACCCCCAAAATAAGACCCGACCAGAAAATAAGCCATAATGTGTCTTTTGGAGCAAAAATTAATATAAGACCTGGTCTTATTTTGGGGGAAATATGATAGATGAAACTATTGGATACCATTTAATGAAAAATGATGTGCTATGCCTTAGGAAAATGAAACCGAATTCATTGCTTTATTAATTATTTAACCTTCTATAGTCTGTTTTTGAACCAGCATGTTAATTGCTGTTTCTTTTATATGGAATCTTGATTAGATATAATAGGAATATGAATCACATAGGTGAGATAGATGGTGTAGAAATTTGATAAATAAATAAAGGAAATAGTGTTTCAACAGTAGAAGTATCATCCTTTCAGTGCTTACCATGAAATCCTATAGGTCTATGTCTCTATTTTCTGGAACACATAGTAACATTGGATTAAGTAATGAACTGCTCTGGATAGTGAGTAACAAACTGAAGTATTCTATCCCAAATGAACAAGATCATTTATGGGGACATACCAGGAAAAGTATGCTGGAAGCACAGAATACTGAAAACATGCATTCTGATGTCACTTTGTCTATTGATAGAGGACAATGTCATCTGTTTCTATCCTCTGCAAACAGTTGCAAGCCTGTTCTAGCAATGGTTCATTTGGGCAGTTGAGCAAGCTTTTGGACACCATTTCAAGAAAAAGCAAAGAGAACAATAATGTTATTATCTATTGCCCTCCCTCTCTTGTTCCGAAGATGGGAATGTGATGGCAAACTGATCGACAAGCCATAAGGCACATCAGATCAAGGAATCATTACTATCCTGGCAAAGAACCAATCTTTAAGGATCCTTTCTTAACCAAGAATATTCTCCCCAGGTGGGATGGGGCTGGCCTAGAACCTCAGAGTCCTTCATGTTAGTTAATCTACCAGCAACACTACTTTTGATAAAAAAAAAATTCAAAATGTGGAGATATGGCTGCATGAACCTTTTTATCATTAGTAGATCTTAATGATTATATTTTTTAAATGTTGCTGTTAATAAATTCCCGAGCCTTATGAGTCCAAGAATCTGCTTCAATGGAATATATATGAAACAACTTTTCTAGATCAACAGAAATAGGATCTTGATTAAAAGAGAACTACAAAAAAGAAATAAAACATTACTTTCCAAACAGTTGAAATAAGGGAACTCTACTTAATATGCCAAAATAACAGGGTCTGTTTCTTAGGAGCCTTCCTATCAAAAAAAGCTTTCAGTTGCTCTTCCTTCCAACCAGCTTCTTCTTAAACGCTATCCCAGCTAAATCCCACACAGTCAGAGCAGATGTAGTAGAGCAGATGTCCCATGCTTTCGGCTCTTTTCGTTTCCTCTGACCTTCACAGTAAGTCTGTTCTTCAAATCTTGCTGAAGCTCCCTCCGGCCGGAGCTTTCTTGAAACAACTTAGTCCTGGGTCAATTGCTTGCTGGAGGCTTCACTGTCACTCACGGAAGTCTCAGCCCCTGGCCCCTAGATCTTTTCTGGCAGGATTCCACCAGAAGCTTGGCTTCTTTTACAACCCTGCTCCCCTCATCTGTAACATCAAATGTATATTGATTAAAATATTGGACTAAAAGCAGGGAGATCTGCCTAACAAGGAAGTTTACTGGTACCTGTGGATCAATCACTATCCTTAAGATTAGCTTACCTGGCAAATTGTTTAAGGATATATTTCTGGGTCAGTGTTTTATGAAAAGTGTGATACATCTGCAACACTCTATTTTTTCATAGTCATGTCCTAACTTTTAAACTGACTTGCAAATGTGTTTAAAGGAGAAACAAACATATACTGAAGGGAGGGGTTTGGGGGCTTTACTCACCATTCCAACTGTACAGTTTTTATAGTGTTGGCATGAAGTCTCCATTCCATAGCAACAGTAACCAAGACAACTCTCTACTAAAAGGTAAAGTGAATGTTTTCCTCAGTCTACCTTGAATCCTGGTGACTTCACAGGAACATCCATGTTGCTTTCCTAGCAGCAATGCAGAAGTGATTTGCCATTGCTATCTTCCAAGTTGCTGGTTCTTTAAAAATTTCCAATCTACTCTATAGAATCCTAGTGAGCTTCCATGCAAGTACTCATTGTTTCTTGCAGTCACCCCATCCCCCAAGCTGCCTGGAATTGGGCAGCTTCATAAATATGATTCCCCCCTCCACTACAGTTTTCCTGCAAGTGTAGTATCTACCAAATGTTGATTCATTGGTGGGGACAAGAATGGACTGACTAGCTAGTCGCCTGAGTATGACATCATTGGCTGACAGAGAGTGACAGGCCCAAAGTCACCCAGCTGGCTTTCGTGCCTAATGTGGGATTAGAACTCAGTCCTCTGGTTTCTATCCTTGTGCCCTAAGCACTAGACCAACTGGCTCTAAGCTTTATAAATATGATTTATTTGTACTAAATAAGAAAATAAATACATATTGACTTTTATAACTCTCCCTGCAAATATCCATCTCTTTCTATAGATTTTTAAAGGATAAATTGAACATCATCAAGATGTTAAGTTTGAGCAGAGAGGCAGTAGGCATAAATAATTTGTGCCACTACAAAAATATTAAAAATAAACCAAGCAGCAATGATTTTGCAGTAGACATATTCCATTTATTTAACATGTATACCTTATCCTTCCAAAATTATTTTTAATTGCAAGTTATTGGGAATTGCAAGGACAATGAAATTTTTACAGTTAGAAAGGAGCCATACTGCTACTTTCAAGAAAAAAATACAGCCTTCAAGGTAATAGATAGTGTAGCTGGTGGCTCTGTGATGTCATTTGACTTGACTAAGCCAAGCTTTTCCCTCTGATTCTTTAATATTTTGCCTAGCAGAGCCTTATCTTCACATAGTGGTGTAGTAGTCAACTGAAAAGTTCCCAGCATTATCCCAGACTTTTCTTTTATTTTTTCAATAAATCAAGATTGTACTTAAAGGCAATGCTTAATGTATTAAAGAGTCATTACAGTTATAAACTGAATTAAACAATACCACAAATGGACACGCTAGCCCAAAAAAGACAAACATTTTTATGAAGGAGATTATGATCTGCATTTTTACAAAGCAAAAGACAAGAATAGGCGAAGTAATAAAGTAGCTAATTATGTACCTCTCCAAGTTATATATCATTTATATATGGTAACTTATTTCAATAGCTGTAAATCTGGAAATCATTGACTAGAAAAAAAAGTGAGTGCTTATTATAGTGGTTCCTCTGCTAATGGCTCAATATATTTAAATCGAAGACTGAATAGTCTTTCAAACTGGTGAAAAGACTAGTTTTTTGGAATCTCTCAGGATAAGGAAAGGATGAGAGATTGCCCAAATGTGCTCTGATTGGCTGCTGTTCACAAAGAAACCACAGAACAGTGGTCTTCCATGGATTTGACTACTGGGATTAATGAATTAGACACTTTAGTCACAACCACAGTCTTTTAAAGAACAGTATGTTCATAAGCCTCAATCAGTTTTTGAATTTGCCTGTTAATCATCTTTAAACTATTACAAACCTTTGGGACAATAAATTTGAAAAGTCACTCAATTCTGAAAAAAATGGAAAATTAATTACAAGCTTAAGAATTTAAGGAATATGAAAAACTGCAAAAAATTAAATAAGATTGTGATTTAAGAAAGTTAAAATGGATTATGAATTTTGAAAATTGATTTTATTGTAAGATTTTGGAATTAACTTATAAAAAATAAATAGCTTCTTGCCAGAATCAGAGTTATTTTGGTTTATATCTTGGTTTATAATAAAGACAAGTGACTGTGATTTTAGAAAGGACTAAGACAGAGGACTAAAGAGTCTAAATAAAAGGAAAAATAAACCAACTTTTGGGGTCTGTTAACTGGGATATACAAAATGACACAAATATCACAATATTGGAAATATTAAAGGAGATTTTGAAGATTGGAACCCATAATTAGTAGCTACTTTATCAACAGAGTTAGTAATGATGTCTATGAATACATTATGTCCATAAGGAGTCAGTGAGGGAATGACAGATGTGGAGCAAAAAAATATTCTGACATGACAGAGAAGTATCACATACTATCATTTTAGGTATAAATGATAGGCCAAAAAAATTATTTGGAAAATAATGCTTTATTGGTATGCTAAAGGAACTGGCTGAAGTTTTAAAAATTAAAGATGAAATACAAATAACAAACCAAGAGAATGACCTGGAGAATGTTTTCTGGTTGGATCTATAAAAGAAGCTTGTTAAATCCAGAGATCTATACAAGAAGAACTGAACTATGAAGAAAAACTGAAGAGAAATCAAATCCTATATTTGAATGAATTAAAAATTAAACTATCATAAATAAAAGGAAGAACCATAAAGTTGGTTTATTTGATCAAAGTCGAAGATGTGTGTTTGCAAAGTTCCAGAAACCCTTTTTTTGCTGACATCAGAATTAAAGTTGATGTTTTAGGGATTTACATACAGATAAGGGATGAGATCTGAGATGAAGAAATATCTGTCTATAACTTTACAAGGGAAGATGAGTTACTAATTTTTTCTACATGTGTAATGAGAGTTGGAAATCATTTCTTTATATATTTTTATCATATTATTTTCTTTCTTTAAGTTTAGTTTGTATTAGTTTTTACCATTTTAATCAAAATGAAACTTATATGCAAAAAAAGGAAATTTTATGTAGCTACCAGTAGCACTGGCTGAAATAAATTGACTGTCTGGCCTAATGTAAACAGCTATTCATTTCCCACCTTTTTATTCCTTTCCTCCGCCCCCAAGAGTGAATGCTATAAAAATGATATCTTTGTTTTTATTCAGTGAAATCAACTGAGCTAGGAGGACTAAGCTATGTCAGTAAGAACTCAGCACTTGATCCATATAACCATCTATCAGTATTTCAAGTATTCTGTTACCTTATTGCAGTTACCTTTAATATCCTTTATTGCAAATAAAAATGAATTTGTGCAAATTGATACAGTCTTGTGGAAATGTTGGCAAATTAGGAACAAGAATAACCTGGAATGACCATGTGAGAAAAAAGAATCTATCAAATTCCAAGAAACTACAAGGTTAGGAGGAGGTTTCTTAATCTAAGAGCTTCAACTATATAGAAAGAACACATTTTTTGTCTGTGTGTACAAAGCTTGGCTATATATTTTAGAGTATGTGAGATGCCTTTATTTTTTTCCTCTAAACAGCTAGTTAGCATAATTACTTCCTTGGTGGCATGATGCGTGTTCTGATTCCTCACCAAACCTTTTTAGAAATGGATAATAATAGAACAGCTGCCAATGGAATCATACTTGTAGTTAAACACATGGTGTTACTCCGCATTCAGTGCAAAATCTTACTGCACAATGGGTGAGCCAGTATCAGGGCTTCAACAGCCAACAAGCATGATCTGGCCAGCATCTGTAAAATAATGACAGCAGGTAAATTGGCACAGTGTTAACACAACAATGAGCTGTTCCCAAACCTGATTATTTTCCAGGTGACCCAACCAAGATTAGGGAGTATATTAATAAGAATTTAGGTTCCTGAATATAGAATTAGAATTATGAAGAGGTCTGTAGCCAAGGAAAGAGGCTTATCTTGGTGGAATTCAGCAGTGGCAGGACAGCTAAATGTGAAAAGGTTTTAAGTTGAGTACTTATGTTGGGCAGACTTGGTTATAATTTGGAAAAGTGCACCTAAAGCCAGTAATGTAATTACAAATGAAGGAAATGCTTGATTGTTTTTCCACGCATGAAACATTAAGCAAATTAAGGCATTTTCCTCCAGTCGAAATATTGACTATAATTATAGATAGCAGGCAGTCTGAGCTGCTATAAAATATCGAAAGAACATTTTCTATTGCAACCAAGTAGAGTTTATTGTTTAGGCCTTATACGAACCCCACAATTTAATGACATGAGGACTTTACCAAACAATGGGAAAGTGGCCATTAATGCATTACAATTGTCACCATTTCCATTATTAGCATGAAACTGCTTTCTAGAACAATGGAAACACGGGTTTAAATATGCCACAATTTACTCTTATAATGTTACGTTGCCCTCAGCAGCTGTGCAGTCAGGTAGTCTCCTGTTGGGGAAAAAAGTAAGGGGGAAGAGAAAGGAGTTAGACCTGCTGAATGAGAACTTTACTTTTCTGGCAGATGGAAAACTTTTGTCAACTGGCATCAAAACATATTGGTCCTATAAATAAGTGTTTAGAGAGAAAATTTTCAGGCTCTCCTGCAACAGTTTTCAAAACCATTTTTACTACTAGATTTTACAAACAAGAAAACAAAACAATACAAGACCTGCTGTCTCAACAGATGATATTTTGAACAATAGGTAGAAATCTCATCACAATATCTTAGGCAACCACATTGAACAAAAGCAAATTTGTTTCTTTATTTCAAGAAAAGAGAAACAAAGTGGTTTATGCTTGGTTTTTATTTTAGGTTTAGAAGGAAGAAATACAGAAGTAGAGGCAGAAGATAGGAACTAGAAGGTGAATTTTTTTCCATGAAATATTGAGAAAATAAATTAATGTTTCCTAATGATACAAAAACAGTTATGTGACATTCATAACAAAAGCAATAAAAACAGAAGATTTTTCAGCCAGCTTCAGTAAGTCTGCCAGTTGTACTTTTCCTAGACTATGAGCTGCTGTGCAGTGTGACTTATGGTCTTGTCATTCTCAGTTATTTACTGTATTATTTAGCATATGGCGATATTACATTAGCCAGAAGACTATAATCCTAATGCAGTGTAGTTTGGCTGCATGTTTGCTAGCTCTGTTTGATTCATGCTCATAGGTTTTCCAAGGTGCATTACGGAAAGTGGACTATCTCCGTCCCAGAAAGAAAGATGAGTAGCTTTTCTCCAACATTATCTGTGGCCCTCTCCCTTCACCAAAGCTATCTCACAAATGAGTGTTGTAATCTGGAAGGTTCCGCTCTGACAGGATTCTGACCACCCACATTAAGCATCAATTCATCTACCCACTGAATTGGTACCTATTCATCTATATGCACAGAACATGTTTTTGAATTGCAAGGTGAGCAGAAGCTGAGGTGAGTGACTGGACCTCACCCCATCATGCAGTTCTAGGACTTGAATTGCTAGAGCAAAGACCATTGCCAATGTCATTAAATCACTGAGCCACCATGCCTCTATTCTCAGTTAAACTACTATAATTTGTTTTATGTACAACTGTCCTTGCAGATGGTTTGGAAGTTACACCTGTAGTTGTTCAAAACAGATCACCCCAAAACAAAATTTTCAATGTTTGTAGAAAAAGTGCGGAGAAAAACAGTAGAATAAAACAGAATAAAACTTATGGAGACATACATATTTAAAAATTAACAAGAGAAAGAAAATTAGTTCATTGAGAACTGCTCAATAGATATGAATGGAATGGAAAGAAAAATATATAGGTCCATGTGTATTAATATAAATGAAGCTACCAATTTTTAGGCCAATTGGTTTATTTTCAGAGGTTCACTCAGAGGTATTACCAATAGCGAAATCTGAAGATATTTTCAAATCTGACTAATAGTTTTTGGTAGATGCATGGTTGAAAACAACAGCCATCCACACTTGCTCAGAAATTGAAAATTGAAAAAGTTCCAACATCTTATGCAACACACCATCAAGGAGCAAACAGTCTGTGTCTTACCGCCTCCCTTTCCCAAACCTTTCTTTTAAAATGCATTTCCTTAGAAGGTTCCCTTGTCTCTCAGTATAATAGAAATCAGTTCTCCAATCTTGTGTGACAGCTTGCATGCCTCCTCTGATGTTGCTGGACAAGGATGAATTATGTTAAAATGTTCCACATTTAGTTTGTTATCTATAGTTGCAGACTTATTGTATAACAAGCCAGGAGAAAGAACAGCTAATTGGCTTTTTGCATGAAGCAATGTTTATTGTGCAGTAAAATCCCTTGATGCCATTATACCCCTATCCTTCAAACCTAAAGTCAAAATCTACCCTTTATCCCAAAGATAAAATCTTTAGTCAGCTCAGCTGCCATGCAAGCCCATGCTACCAGCTCTGTTGTTTGCATTCTGCCTTTCCTATCCTTGCTCCTGCCTTGTTTTCTTTCACACCCCATCAAACTGTTCTTATGATTAGGCAGCTTTTCCTAAGATTCGTCTAGGATTTGTTCATCTGTAACTTAGGGCTATTTTTCAATTGTTTGCCTTTTGTTCTTCCTATATCTTTCAATCAATGCTGTAGACTTTTCTCTTGCCACAAAGGGAAACACATATCTTAATGTAGATACAGAAGTTGCTCATATGCTAGACTAAATATGGGCATCTGATAGATAAGATGCCTACAGTCTTTTTATGGCATATTTCTCTACTGGAAGAGGCACATTGACAATACCCAGGATTCAGGATGTAATTATTCTTCAATATACTTATTATATATTTGCTAGATCACTAGTTCTATACACATTGCCTGTTATAAACAATGACTTGGGCTCACAGCAGCATGCCAATAGCACAAATCCCTTTCTTTTAGAAAGCATGTTTGATCTGATGCCAGGAGAAATGTTTGTTAGTTACAAAAAAAATCTGCAGTCTATATCATCTTATATTCATAATAGCAGAACTGAATTTATAGCCTTTTGAGAAGGAAGGAAGGAAGGAAGGAGGGAGGGAAGGAAGGATTTCCTGTAAAATTTTGGGATTTTTCTCTCACCATCAGAATGAATTATCAGGCCCAGTACATACATTCTCTGTCTCTCCAGTAACTACAAACCCATGATGCCTCTATGTCAGTGTATTGAAATTATATCTGAATTAACCTCTTTAAATGAGGTTAAATCAGATATTTTCAAATGAAGGGTTAACAAAGGGACTCACATAATCAAACCCATTTTTAAGGTTGCTAGCATTGATTTTTTTTTACCCCTCTTATGTATCAATTAACTAAATTAGTTAATGTTGTTCATTTTATGGCTAAATATTCAATAATATACTGTAGTTACAGATCTAAATATTGCCTTCTTTTGCTATATTGTTTATAACAATTTGATAGCAATCTGATAAAGGAGTCTGGAGAAACACTGAAGTGTTTTGTATTTTCATGTGATTTTGAGGACTGTAGGGTTAACACTGCTATGTTCTCTACATTTTAAGGAGAAAGAAATGTCCATATTGTTGCCTGTTAAACTTAATACTTCAGTATTAATACTACAGTATTAGTATAGTATAGTACTTAATACTACAGTAGTCTATAGAAGCCTAGGGGAGTTTTTTGTTTTCTCTCCTTTGATGACCTGTTCACCTGTTCACTTTAGCCCTTTATGCCTGCCCCAACTTCTTATATTCACTGCCAGTCAGCTGACCAGATAACAGCCAAGAATATTTTGATTAGTGCCCCAAATGGAATCAGTAGCTAAAAAGACATTAATTGAACCCTAAAAGCAGTAATGCAAGTAGTAGTAGCATGAGTCTTTAAATTTAGAAAACTGATAATAGAAAATAAGATTTGAGTGTAGTTACTGACTGTGCATTCATTTGTGATTAATGACATACGGATTGCTTGTGACCAGCAAAATTTATGCTAAGAGATTTTGTCATTATATGATAATAATTTGGTCCAAAATTTAGTTTACAATGGTCTCTAAAAACAGAGACAATGTGATGGCATATACAAATTAAATAATAATTTGTATCTTGAGTAAACAATTTTCACCTTGATCTTCCACAATGTTTTTTTCTCCAATTCCTTGCCTGGGCCATTGCTATTGTCCTAAGGAGATGGAAACCAAAATGGAACAGCAGTCCTTTTCTATGGTTCATTTGTTTCAGTAATGAGTAATTTAATTCTGGAACTAACCAGAAATAAGCCATGATCTCTTTTTCAAGAACATTGACAAATGATGAATTAAACATGCCAAGCTTTATTTTAAAAGCATAATTCATTAATAATTAAGTAATCATGTTTGCAATCAAGGTTGTTTGGATATTCAGCCAACCACTATAATGAAAAGCCAGTAAAACTTAGTGCAGCACATACAGTGAATGTTTTCCTCAAAGTAACAACACTTTACTTAAACAGATGGGGTTGAAGGTTCCTTTGCAATATCAGGATGCCACTATCTGTCCTAAAACATTAACAGGCCTTCTTACTGAGTAGAAAACATCTGGAACATGTTTTTCCCAGAGGGAGAAGAAATTTATTTTGGAATTTTCCATACTTAAGATGAGCAAAAAGTTTGTCTTGAAGCTATACTTTTAAGAGAATAAATAAAATCAACATTTTTTTTAATTCTGAAAACAGGTCTGTGATATGCCATTGAGTTCCTTTTTCTAGAGTTCAGTTTTTGAAAGCATTTTAGCCATTGCAAATGAAAGATTTAAAACCTCAAGGGTTTTAACTATTCTTAAGTCAATCAATTCCCAGCTGAAAAAATACATAATAATCCTTCCTCAAAAACAAGCTGAAAAATTTCTAAAGAACTGTTGCACAGAAATTTTTCAGAACCATATAATTCTTCTCTGAAGAGCATTGACTCATTCTGAAATTGAAAAGGACAGCAGGCAACCTTTATACATATTGGGCAAGATAATTATATTTCTACAAGACCTTAGAAACCAGAGTATAAAGTAATGGCCATAATGTAGGAGAGGGACCAACTAGAGCAGAGCAGAGCAGAGCAGAGCAGAGGGAAATGGGGAAGAGAGGCTGCAATTCTTGCTATTGCTGTGTTGTTTCCTTCTCTAACTTCCTTTTTTTCTGTGTAAAAAGCATCCATTCAAGTTAGATGCCATCTTTAGCCTAGAATAGTAGGATTCATCTAGGTCAGTCATTCCCCAAAAGTCCATTCACAGTCTTTTGTAATGGCCAGTTTTCCATTTTCATGATGATTTGTTTCAGAAAAAAAGGAGGAAAAGAACAGCTTACTTCTTGATGTTAATAGACATGTTCCTGGACTGGCTCAATCCAAGATTGTGGATCTACTCATTTGAAAAAAACAAACAAACAATAATGGATTATATAGAAGTCCTAACATAAGTGCTAAACCTCAACACAATCTACAGATATTTTTTATTATCCAAACTGAATAGGTATAATTAAAGATCCTCTCCCCTGCCTATTGTCACATCGGAGTTCCCCAACGACTGTAGTTTGTTAAACAGATTGTGAGATTCCTAGTTGGAGATGGACAACAACTCCCTAATGTGAAATCTGGATTTGTTCTTTGCATCCATAACATCGCTTGATATTCTTCCCTCATGTTCATTTTTGTTTGATTCCTTCAATAAGAGGCTAGACGCGAAAGGCTTAAGTGACAACAGCTCTTTATTTACAGCACAAGCAT
>JAEANM010019664.1:0-12303 GCA_017656035.1 Myanophis thanlyinensis | reverse complement strand
TCCTAGTCCTAGTCCTAGTCCTAGTCCTAGTCCTAGTCCTAGTCCTAGTCCTAGTCCTAGTCCTAGTCCTAGTCCTATTCTATTAGTTGGAAACATGTGGAAGAGGCCTTCATCCTGCAGTGGATATATATGCAGTGGATATGTAAAACAAAATCAGAGTTCTTCTGAGCACTTCTGGGTGCACCAGAGAGAAAAATGGGACCTGACACATGCCTGGTTAGTTTGGTATTAGCCCACGTTGTTCTCCCCTCCTTCAGCAGAACCCCGGCTGCCTGCCTGCTGGCTGACCTTTATGTAGTAAGCAATCCCAGCAGTAGCTAAAAGGAGGGACTGCAGAATTGGTTGGCCTCCAGCTGGATGGATATGATCTTGGGATAATATTGGGGAAGACCCAGACAAGCGAATAAAGAGATTCAAATAGGTCAAAGGAAGCTTGTGGCTAATTGTTGCTGATGCTTTCCCCGCACCCCACTCCAATCATGGAGAAAACATACTTTTTTGGGGGGGGGGAAATGCTACCATCTGTCCCTCCCCCAGTCTTTAATGCCCCCCCTTTCAGCTCCCACCAGATGCCTAAGTTCCCAGTTCCCGGCTCACCCTCTGGCTCCACTCCAGAAATAAATCAAGGTGTCTCTTAAACTCATTTATGTTCTTTTGCTTTGGAGCATCTTCAGCGCAGTCACTTTGCCAAAGCCCTCTGGGCAGAATCCTCGGTAGACATTAGCAGAGAGCACTTCATCTTACCGACTATGCATATCTGTTTTGTTTCTTGGGGTTGGGGGGGGAGGAGAACCCCCAAAGATGAAGAAGAGGCAGGAACAAGAGAGACTTATGCACATGGGGGGGGGCGAGTGGGGGAGGTTCAATGCTGAAACGAAAAGGGCCTGAGTCAGAATAATGAATTGGGGACATTATCCTCGCTCTGCCACACCGCTCAGAACTTTCCCAGACCTGCACGGGTGACACTGACCTTTAAAATGTCTGGAAAGATGCACAGTGAAGCATACTATAAGCAAAGATATAGCCAGGCAGTAGTGGGAGGGGGCAGGAGACTTCACAATGATTTGTTCCCTGTTTCATTGCACTTGCACATCAGATGAGAACTGTAGCTCTGATGTTGAGGAGACGACAAGATATTTGATCTGCCCAGTCAGCCAGCCGGGCTGCAAAGGCAAAATGGCAGCCTACCCGGCCACAGTTGTTCAGCGTCAGTGCCACCAACATTTAAAGGCATGGCTAGAAGGGAGTCCATGAGCTATGTTCTGCATTGATTGCTCACTGCTCACCTCTCAGGGATCAGTAATTGAAAGGAAAAGTCACATGGATATTCAAGGGGTGGAAGGAGACAATAAAATGACGATGACACAATTGCAGTGACTGACTGATTATTATGAGTATATAATGGTGACATTTGCAAGTTGATGTCACTGCGCATGTAGTATCATTTTAGCATCATCGTTGTTGGTCATAGAAATATACCCCAAAGGTATTTTTTCAAAAGGCAACTGGACTTTGTTTTTCCTTGAAAACATTTCACTTCTCATCCAAGCAGCTTTTTCTTGGATGAGAAAAACAAAAAAATGGATGGCTGAAAATCACCATAGACTTCTAGAAATATGGTTGTTTTCACTGTCTTTGTACCTTCTGCTCCTTTATTCCATTTAAAATTCATCAACAATTCACCAACTACTAACTCTAGTAAGGAAACTGGGTTTCTTAAAGGCTGGGATTACATACTGAAGTAACAATTGGTCCAAGTAGAATATTCCTGCTGATCAGATAGCATGGTCTTCATTCTACTAATAGGTTCTGCAGCCCAAACCAAGTCTTGTTCAAAGGAATAGGCAAAGAAAACTAAGATGAAGACACCTTACATATTTCTCATTCATTCTGATAAGGCTTACACTGTAATGCGGTGCTTCTCAACTTTGACAACTTTAAGATGTGTGGAATTCAACTCCTAGAATTTCTGATGCTTAACCACAAGACAAAACTGACTCTGGATGATCTTGATGATTGTAAGCATCTGTTGGCATCAAGCAAGTGTCACAATTGATGAAGGAAAGATGACCCTAAAGATATGGTCTTCACCATCACTAAATAAGAGAACCAAATTCAGTTTTCCAATCTGTTGCATCAATTGAGATATGCAAGCCCACCACTCAAGTCCATTCAAAACTGAAAGCCTGGAAGAATTCCCAGCTTTTTGCTTCAGGAAGTAGTCCGACTTCGTACTTGGATACTCATTGTTTAAATCTCAAGAAGTTTCCACTTCGAGTGTTTGGCTTTGCCTATTTGGGATGACAAAGCCCATCAGTGTAGCTCCAGTCTCACCCTACACCTACTGCAATAGCAATTTTTGAGAGGAGAAAATCCATCCATGATGCTGGGCTCTGTTGGCAGGGCTGTGCAAAATGAATGGCAGGCCATGACTAATGGGCCAACCTGACATGTAGTTCAGAGCCATCTGCAAAGTTCCCTTCTCTGCGACATCCTTTCCCTGATTCAGCTTTTGGAACACCTGTAATTTAGAGCCATGCGCTGCACACTTAGGCAGGAGGCTCAGAAATTGGGGGTTAAAGAAACGGCTTGATATGTCTTGTAATGAGGCGCAGCTTGTAAGCCTTGCTCCAAGGGACACCAAATTAAACAGCCCTGTAGTACAACTGGACAGGCTATTTCTATAATCATAGAGCTGCAACAAACTGCCTTTGCCACAGGCTTTTATCTGAGATGCTAATAACAGGCTGTGGTTTTGAGGAACCGGAGCTCTTGCTAGACAAGGCAGAGCCTTGTCGAATTATTGACTTTGTAGTGTATATCATTCCCCATTGTAGCCAGGTAATGGCAGCTCTCTCCAGCATCTTTGGAATACGTTAAGAAACTGCGTGGGGCACCGGTGGAATGGTTCTGTTTTATCTTATTAGACTTACCCAATGTCATGTTGGTATTCAACCTAGCTAGCGCTGTGCTGTTTGAGAAAAAGTCCTACATTAACGACTTTTGTCACAAAAGTCATTAACATAATAGGACTTCCACATCAAAATTGAATATTAATGCTACACCAGGCTGAGGTAGTAAGAGGGATAATTGCTCTAATACATTTTCCAGCCGGATTTTCCCGTCGTGGTAGCAATTGCATTAGCAAACCCGATTATTAACACATCTGATACAATGGCAGTGGCTAATAGGCATTAAGTTGGTTCTTTTTTTGCTTTCCCTGACCCCCATTTGGGGCCACAACCCTTGTTCCAGAACTCAGATCACAGATGCTGCCAAACTCAGCTTGCACGTGTTGGCAAGAAATGCTTAAGAAGGACAGTGAACGCTTGAAATAAGGAAAGGGTTAGGTCTGTATGCAAGAGACGAGCCAGCAGAAGAGGACTTACTGTATGAATGTACCACTTGGAAGCCTGGAAAAATTGCTCTGGCCTTCCAGTGCCCAACTGGAAAACTCAGCCATGAGAATCATCTTCATACAATGGAAAGTTTTGATGGGCCATGTATGAAATCTATATGATATGGATGCAGGAAGGAAAGCCAATGCAGTATTCAGATTAAGTTATGAGCAATGACAGTATGTTGCTTGATTCCCATTCATACCTTCAATGGGAACCAGCCACTCCCTGGGTGAAGATGCATCTACTGTCATTTGCCTTAGCTTCTTTGGGCACATTCAATTTAGCGCACATTGATGGGTCATTTCTAAATCAGGAAGTGAGACCTTCTAAAGTTCAGCAAAAGATACTTTTAAGTACAGGTAGTCCTTGACTTATGACAAGTGACCCCCCAAAATTTCGGTTGCTAAGGGAGACATTTGTTAAGTGAGTTTTGCCCCCATTTTGTGACCTTGCTTGCCACAGTTGTTAAGTGAATCGCTGCAGTTATTAAAGTAATAACACAGCTGTTAAGTCAGTCTGGCTTCCCCATGGACTTTTGCTTGTCAGAAGCTGGCAAAAGATGATCACATGTCTCTGGGACACTGCAACCATCATAAGTATGAGTTAGTGTCAGGCCAAATGTCTGAATTTTGATCATGGGACCATGAGGAACCCTGCAATGATTGTAAGAATGAAAAATGGTCATAAGCCACTTTTTTCAGTGCCATTGCAATTTCGAATGGTCATTCAATGAACTGTTATAAGTGGAGGACTACCTGTACATAAGGCTATGAATGTGCTTAGGGTTCATAGCCTCACAGTTTATCTTAACTCCTCATTCACTCCTCTTGTCTGGCCCATTGGTAAGGATATATCACGGTGCCTTTAGTTAGGGCAGTGTTCAGTCTGTCCTGTCCTTTCTCCTTAAAATCATCATCTTCTTTCGGCTGTTCCTGTTCAGATTCACCACAGCGAATCAACTGTCTCCACCCAACTCTATCCTCAGCATCCTCCACTCTCACCCCAATTAACTTCATGTCCTCTTTTAGCACATCCATATATCTCCTCTTTGGCCTCCCTCTTGACCTCTTGCCTGGCAGCTCCATCTCCAACATCCTTCTACCAATATGGCCACTCTCCCTCCTCTGCCCATGTCCAAACCATCTCAATCTGGCCTCTCTGACCTTGTCCCCAAAACAGCCCACCTGAGCTGTCCCTCTGATGTGCTCATTCCTGGTCCTGTCCATCCTGGTCACTCCTAAGGAGAACCTCAACCTCCTCATCTCTGCTACCTCCATCTCTGCCTCTCTTCTTAAAATACTCCTAGATTTTTATCTGTTCCTACTTTTAACAGATAAGGAATTGAAGCAAGTGGGCAAATGACTTGCCTAATTCCAGCTAATTAATATGTTTAGAGATTTGCAGAATTCCAATATTATGACAAGGCGGAGATGATTGAAAGCAAATATGAAGGGAGAACACCAGCTGGATAGTGGCGGGGTGTGGGAACAGGATAGCAAGGCGGTGGGGGAGAAATTATTAAGGGCACTGTAGTCCTGCCTTCAGTAATCATGTCTGCAAAAATTCCAACTTTCCTTCAGAAAAATCAGATTCTTCATCAGAGATCAGAATAACAGGGACATATATCTAAGGAATAAGATTAAATGCAACCTGGAAAGATTAAAAGCTTGCCTCCAGAAGTGTTGTCCTCCACGATGAAAAAGGGGCATTTCTAGATAATCTACGCATGAAAGTGCAGTCCCGAATCTCATCGGAGACCCGTTCATCTCTGTGAGCCTTACCTTTGCCACTGCTAGAACTCCTGGAAAGATTCTGAACCTACACAATTTGACAACCTTCCAGCCTGTAAAACAGCAGGGGTTCAACAAGACAAGGAAACAGGAAAAGGATACCAGCTTAATTTCACAAACAGGGCGAGATTACTGCCTAGAGGCCAGCTTGGTTCTGATCAGTGGCATGACTTCCCCAGTGTCAGCTACCTTATTTTGCAACTTGAATATGCTATGCAAATTTAGCCTCTTTTAAGTATATTGTCTTCACTTGATGCTTGGGTGCTTCTTTTACAATTTGGGTTTTGAAATACCGGAAGGAGACAAAGGGCAGGGTCGTGTTGTATTTTCAGACGGTTACTGCTGGTGCCATTCCCAGGGCAGGAGCATCACTTCCTTGTCCTTCCTATTGTCAAACAGGATTTCCCTCAGTTTTTACCATCCCTTTTCCAGCTTCACCAGGCTCTTTCTCCCCTTGCCCTTTCACTTGCCCGGCAATCTTCCTATCTGTTTATCTTTCTAACAAGAATCACTTGCAGGATAAAAGAGAAACGTGCAAATAAAAATTTTTATTCATAAAAGTGAGTCATCAGCAGTGTTCTGCACCATATGAGAACCTAGGAAGGAAAAAGAAAAAAAATATGCTAAAGTTAATGAACCTTAGTGTGTTGCATAAAGATTTTAATTTGGCAACAGGCTATGTGTGAGATAAAGCTATTCATCAGATGAATATACTTTATACTGGACTGAAGCCTTGGCCCTTTGAGGGACATGCTGGGACCATACTCTGGAAGTCAGTGGAAGAGATGCCAGAGATGAAAGGACTTTTGATTGTCTGTGGAGATTGTCAGGTCATGATTGTCCCAAAGGTGTTTTTCAAAAGGCAACTGGACTTTCTTTGTTCTTCCTTGAAGATGGTAGATGGTAATTTGAACAGCCCTCTCTCAACAGAGGGGGAAGAATCCACACAACCTATCTCTTGTTTACAACACAGCCCTTTCAGCAGTTCCAAGAAGGTTCCACACCCATTTGCATATTCAGGTGACCCTGAGGGGGCACAGATAAACTTCTGTGTGTCTTCAGTGACTCTCAGAGAGAGTGCTAACAACCAGATGACTGCAAGGAATATAAATCCTTCCATTCTCCACCATTCAATCAGAACTGAAGAAGCATTTTGGAGGAGAAGCGAAACATCTTCAGGGAACAACAAAGAAAGTCCAATTGCCTTTTGAAACAGCACCTTTGGGACATTTGATTTGATTTATATATTTATACATTTTCGTAAGTTATTGTTAATGGGATTACTCTCCAATCGGCTGTTGATTATTTTTCCTTCTGTCACCTTAAAATCACAGTGAAGTAACAATTTAGGAAGGTAGAAAAGGCTGCCTTGTTTGTTAGACCACTCATTCTGAACCTAATTATGAATGCACACACCATTTTTGTTTTGCTCAGTGTTGTGTCCACTGGTGATTCAAGCCCCATTGTTTTAATTTTTGTTTATTTTAAAGTAGGGAATTTTTACATTTTGAGTCTATATTAGCCTAGGATTAATCGACATGCACATTTTTGTAATAAATAAGTAAAATAAGGTTTGGGGAATCTTTGGAAGCCGGACTTGAGGTTTTTGGAAAGAGAAGGCAGCTCAGAGGTCACAAGTTATACTTACTCAACACTAAGTTCCTCTGTCCATTTTTTCACATACTTAACATTACAATAAAAAAATGAGATGACATGAAGATAGAATTTGTCAATAAAGATCAACAATGAAAATTCAAGGATTTTTTTTTCACTCAGAGCCCACAAGAATTACAATTGTTAAAATGCAGCAGTAGAAAAACAGCACAATTGAAAATGAGCCCCAATGGCAGGCATGTTTTGTACAAGAAGGATTAAAAGCCTGGGGAACTGAGCAGGTTTGCCAGGATGGGCATCAACAGAGGTGCCCAGTGAAGTGCAGAGAACAGATCTTTATTGGCCATCCATAGAAGGCAGGGTTGGCCTTCTCCTATAGCTATTTTATACAATTTACATAGGATTCTCTCAAAAGGACAGGTTTTCTCAGCCTTTGGTGGAAATGCAAAGCAGCGAGGGATTTTTCTACCAGGTCACTAAGAGGAAGCTTCCATACATGCCATTGCAGATCAGAAAACACCTCTTCTGGAGGAGTTTATGGCAATATCTCTCAAATGAGAGATGCTTAGAAAGAAGCATCTTTTCCTATGCACCCTACCTTCATCTTTCACTCAGCATTGCTTGTGCTGCTGAAATCAATCCATCAGTTTTATAAACTGCCAATCTTATGTAATACAACCTCATGTGATTCACAAGCAATGAAATAATAAAAGCATAAAAACCAACAACAACCAACAATCCTGGTACCCCAAATACACCAACAGCCCCCATGTGTATAATAAACTAGAATTTGGGGTTGTTATAGATGTAGATGTATGTGGCATGTAGAAATAAGGTTGGTGCACGGAAGATCCAATTTAGGCTTGGAATTGTACCATAAAGCCTTTATGCTCCAGCACTTCACCCACAAGTCAAAAGAATATGATCATACCAGTAGTAAGTGCAGAGGAACTCTACTATACAATGGAATAGAGGTATGGGGAAAAGTAAATTTCACTCTGCTTGTAGATTTCTGCATGGACCATTTTCAGCTGAAAATAAACAAAGACAACAACCTTGCCATCCAAATTAGACTGCTGAAACAGACTTTATGGTAACTAGAGAGGCACATTCATGAGCTAAGCTGAGTTCAGTACTGGTGGTAAAATTACTCTCAAGGCTATGAATATGCTCAAAAGCTATTCTTGCTTAATCCAAGTTATTTCTATTTCTCCTAACTGATTGGTAAACCTTAGGACAGGTTAAGTACAATATAGTCAGTGTAACAAACCTGAAACCTGTCCAGCTCTAACATTAAGACAAAACCTAGGACTAGTGGTTTTAACTTGAAACCAAAAGTATATTTTAAGAAAACCAGATCTTTATCTAGTCCAGAAAAAAAAAAAAATTTAAAAATATTTTGCCAATAGCATTTCTACAAAACATATTTTGCTAGTTATTACCAATATTTGGATGATTATTCCAAGTCTAGTAATCTTATCAGTTGAACAAGGACTTGAACTTTTTTTACAGAGATAATGAGCTTAGTTCTTTGCAAACAAACAACAAAGAACCTAGTCATACCTTCAAATTAAGAAACTCAATATCACACACATTTTTATGAACTATACGTCATCAGATGCAAGAAGCATATTTAAAATTAGTTCTCATTAATCTATGGAGAACCTTCTTCTCTAGTATTCCCACTCAGTGCCCTCCAGGTAAGGTTGGGCTACAATTTCTAACATTCCTAGTTGATATGGTCAGGCATTTCTGGGAACCCAACACATCTGGACAGCGGGAGGTAGGAAAATTTGCATTTAATCTGCTTTAGATCTATAAGTGAATATCAGCAATGAGGGAAAAAAAGGACAACATTCTACTACTTTTAAAGACAAATGGTATAAATATTCTATGGAAGCTTTCAAGTTTCTAGTTCTTTTACTGAGGTTGGGAAATTCCTAACCAGGAAAGGGGAGGAATCAAGCAAGCAATTAGCCTTGAGTTGTTCTGCAGCCACAAGAGACTGACCCCTCCTAATCTCCATGGAACCTTGTTTGTCCTCCAAGGGAAGGTGAGCAGTATGGGGAGATTCTTGTAGTATAGGTAGAATACAATAAACTAATCAACTGGAGACTTTCACTTGTGGATCTGGTTGCTTGTGCCTGACAACTCTCATCTTGTACTACATGCAAACTTTGGGGGAAAGTAGGGAATTGTTATAACTCTTAAGAGGGTTTTTTTTTTTTCCTTGGGTAGTTCCTGTAATAATCTTAAACACTATCTGGATTAATTCAGGTCACATCTAAATGGAAATAAGATGATTTCAATGCTGTTTAACTCATTGTCCTAAAAGAACATGAATTTGATTTAGCTTCAGTTGAAGTTAAATAGTGGCATTTATATCTTGTTCTTGGGCTCCAGAAAACATTACACGCACCAGGCACAGTCCAACTGGATTGGAAAACAGCCCACCCAAAATGACCATAAAGAGCTATTCAGAATTATGGGAGAAATGGTGAGCTTTAGGTAAATTCCAGAAGAGGATTTTAAAAGAAAAAAAATTGGGTGGGGACTCACAAAAGATTTCCTGCAGCATTAAGTTGCATGTGAAAGATAAGACAAGAATCATTATGAAATACATCAGCACAGAGGTTATGCAAAAAGGCATGATGTTAAAGGATGATAAATAAGAGAATATTACCCAGATAATCTTTCCTTGCCTAACAACCTCACAACATTTTGCCTTTTTTAAAAGACAAAAGCTGGAATCTACACCACATCAAATCATCATGTTGTTAGTTAGCCATTAGGAAAATCAACAAGTGGAACTGATAGAAGCATTTTAGCTTTGCTTGAAATGTTTAGATGCTCCAAACCACAGTGTTAAGGCCAAGGTTCTGGTCCACCCTCAGGTATGGATGCTCATCAAATGATTTTCAGCCTGTCATTCTCTCTCAGCCCTCCCTGCAGAATAGGAGAACAAAGCAGGAGGGAATACAATGTAAGTCACCTTAAGTTCCTGTACTAGTCAGAATGAATGTAAAAGGAAGGAAAGAAGGAAGGGAGGAAAGGAGGAGTAAACCAATGGGTTGGGTTTTTTTTTTTGCTTCCTTCAAGGTAATATAATTATGTATAGGCCTTGTAAAGAATATCTATTATTCCCATCTCAGCCTTGTGAATATGAGTCACCAATAGCACATAAAGCAAAAGATAGCAATACAAAATAAAACAATAAAATGCCACCAAAGTTCCTAATAAGCTATCTCACAACTCATCACAATACATACCAGGCTCCATGGTATGTATTGACCCCAGCACTTGCGTGCGGCTCCTCCATGTGCACTGCATGTGCAACCGCACCACCTGCACACGCACACAGATTTTGCACGTGCAATGCATGCGTGCTGCACACTGGCACTCACACACACATGAGCAACCGCCTGTGCATGCGCAGGAAAGCTCTGAAGGCCAGCTGGATTTCCTGCTGCAATTATGCACACGCACAGTGGAGGCCCAAAGACCAGCTGGGTTTCTGCAATTGCGCATGCGTGCATGTGCAATCGCATGTGCATGCTCAGCTGGAGGTAAGTTGGCCGACAGCTTGTGTGCTCATTAAGATGGCTCTGCGTGCCACCTGTGGCACCTGTGCCATAGGTTCGCCATCACAGGGCTAGGGTTTCAAGGCCTTCCAGAAGACTAAGAAGGTCACCGCCACTTGAATCTTATAGAGGAGGGTTCCTAGGGCAGGTGTCACAACTGAGAAAGTTGTCTTCCTGATTCTCATTAGATGACTCAGAGCTGGGACATCCTCCTGGGTATGGGAGGTTCAGAGGCAACTGGAGATAGGTGGCCCACAGAACTTTACCAGTACAGTACATGAAATTGCCCCTGGAAGCGTACTGAGAACTAGTGCAGCTCACAAAGCAGTGGTGTTATTTGATCATACTGGGGTGTGCCCAAAACTGTCCATAACATGGCATTCTGGATCCACTGCAGCTTTTGAATGCTCTTCAAAGACAGCCCCATGTAGAGAACATTGCAAAAATAAATCCAACTGGGGATGGGTGGGTGAATAAGGCATGACTGATCATGAGCAAAAGCTCCTGATCCACCAACAGGCAGAATTGAGCATACAGAATTGGATTTGTGCTAATGCCTTGGGGGCCCATGGCTGCCACCCACTCCTTGAGCAGTAGCGATCAATCCAAGTGGATCTCTAAATTGTAAATGAGAACTTCCCCATCCAGAGTCAGAGATGGAAAATGTCCAGTTCTGGGGCACCCCTAAACCTCCAGCTACTCAATCTTGCTAGGGTTAAATGAAAACTGCTGTTCCCATCCAGAAGCAGGAAGGCACCTCAACAGCATTTTTTGCAAAGCCTGGGGCTGAGATATACAGCCTTGTATCATCAGCATACTGTTGATGCTTCAGACTGTGCCAATGAATGACCTCACCCAGATGAATTGGGAGAGAGACAAACCCTGAGGCATCCTGCAATGCAACACCAACACCAAGTACAACCGGCTTCAATGTAAGAACAACCCCTGCAAGACTGCTCCCATTCCCCACCCCCTAAGCTGGCCCAGAAGGATAGTATTATCAATGGTATCAAAGGCCAGTAAAAGATTGATGAAGAGGGCAAGGACAGATGCACCATTATCATCCTGACTCAACCAGAGATTATTAGTAACTGCAGTCAATGTTATCTCAGTACTATAGTCCAGCTTACAAACCAGTTGAAATGGATCTAGACCTTCTCCAGACCTTCTGAAGCTTCAAACCTAGATAAGATAAAGATTTCCCTGTCCAGTCATATCTGAAATTAGAGTGCAATGTCCATCTCCTTTTCTTGGTTGAGGGAGCCAGCATTGTCCAAAGATGTTTTCTGTAGTCATGTGGCTATATGCCAAAGGTGCACGGAATGCTGTTACCTTCCCACCAAAGTGGTACCTATTAACCTACTTGCACTTCCATATTTTTCAAACTGCTAGGTGGGCAAGAGCTGGGTCAAAGAATGGGTGCTCACCCTGTTGCTCGGCACTTGGGTCCTTCCTACCACCCTCTTAATAGCCTTCCCTAAGTAAGAAGGTTGAAGACCAAATAAAAAATATCCAGTTCTACCGCATCTAGCAATGGCTTCTTAAGGAGCGAGTGAGCCATTCTTTCTTCAAATCCTACTTTATGGAGGCGTTCTGTGTAAATGGAGAAGTGTCTTGGGAAGGAAAGTGAAGATACAGAATGCCTTTTCTGTAGATAAGCATGGAGAAAGCCCATCTTTTGGTGCTGGAAAGTCTGGCATTAAAACAAATACCCATTTCCCCCTTTTCTTCCTCCTGATGCTCCTCTTGACATGGGACAGGAAAAGCAGGGGGAGGTAAATGGGGTAAAATGGCTATTTGATGCCATTCCCAATTCTCATGGAATGATCTCCATAGGTTGGAGATTTAACTGAAGAAGAACCATGGATCTTCTGCTCCCAGAAACTGGTACTGAAGTCCCTTCTTGGGAGAGGGGCG
>JAEANM010019663.1:0-10220 GCA_017656035.1 Myanophis thanlyinensis | reverse complement strand
AGACAGAGAGAGATGAGAGAGACAGAGAGAGAAGAAAGAGAGAGGGAGAGAGAGAAAGATACAGAGAGGGGGGAAAGATGAGAGACAGAGAGAGATAGAGGGGGAGATGATGAGAGAGAGCAATACAGAGAGACGGGGGAAGAGATGAGAGACACAAAGAGAGGGGGGGAAGAGAGATAGAGGGGGAAGAGATGAGAGACACGGGGGGAGATGAGAGACACACAGAGAGATACAGAGAGCGGCCAAGAGATGAGAGACACACAGAGAGAGATACAGAGGGAGAAGAGATGAGAGACACGGGAGAGATGAGAGACACAGAGAGAGACAGGGGGGAAGAGATGAGAGACACAAAGATACAGAGAGAGGGGGAAGAGATGAGAGAGAGAGAGCGATACAGAGAGGGGGGAGAGAGGGGGGAAAGAGATTAGAGAGACACACAGAGAAGAGAGATATGAAGAGAGGGGAGGAAAGAAGAGAGAAACACAAAAATGAGAGATACAGAGAGAGATGAGAGATAAAGAGAAATGAGAGTGAGTGAGAGAAACACAGAAAGAGATGAGAGAAAGAGAGAGATGAGAGACAGGTGAGAAACAGAAAGAAACAAAAACAGAGATGAGACAGAGGCAGAAAAAGAAACACAGTGAGAGAAACAAAAAGAGATGAGAGAGAGAGAGAGAGAGAAGGAGAGCATGAGTTTGCAGAAAGAGGTGGCCAAGCTAAATGCCTGAAGGGTCCCCATCCCATCACTGGAAGTTCAGGTGCTTCAGCAAGTGGCGCTTCAGCGAGCGGCGCTCTGAATTCATATTAGTGGTCCGCGGGATTTAAAATTATGAATTTAGTGGTTCCTGAGGTCCAAAAGGTTGGTGACCCCTGCTCTAAGAGATTACCCCTCCCAATTTCCCAGGCTCCAACAATGGCAGCATAGAAGCCTCTGTGGACAATATGGCTTCCAATGCTGACATGAGAACTATATGTATAATGTGTTATATGTACCTGCTTTACAACATAATTTGTTAAGTGTATCTAAGTTGGACCAGCAGGAGGTTGAGGTTTTATTTGCAGGAGGACAATACAGTATAAAGAAACATGGACATGTATGTGCACAGGGAGGTAAACAGGATGGCCTATATATGCTAGGTAGGCGAGAACATAACTGTGCACATATAATCTCTAACATGCCCACACGATAATTGCATGCATTTGTTGCACAGGAGGCTGGGGCATGTGAGTTTCAATGTAGTGAAGAAGATGTCTGAACTACCTGTGGGATGTAAGCAGAGTTGAAATTCAGCCAGTTCTAGCTGGTTCAGCAGAACCAGTAGTAGAGGTTTGAAATTGGCCCCGCCCTCCCACCTGAGTCCCTATTCTTACTTATACGTGCTCCGTTTTTTTACTTACCTAAATCAGCTGTTTTGAGTGTCTGCGGAGCCTTCTTGATGATCCCCGCTGCCTCTGGAGCCTCTAAAAGTCATTTAAAGCACCATACAGCAGTGTGATTGGCGCGCATGTGCGTGCACCAAATTGGTAGGAAAACTAGTCGGATTTCATCCCTGGATGTAAGGCATATTTGGATTGTGCAGTATGTAAGACATCAAAGTCCAAAGCATTCCCAGTAAGCAAAAGTAGCACAAGGTAGACAACAAGAGCTCTAGAGCTGGTATGTGCAGATTTGGTTGGGACAATGCATGCTAGTTTTGGAGGAGCAAAGTGTGTGCTGGTCATTGTAGATGACTTCAACTGGTTTGGGTTCTGCTATTTATTAAAGAGTAAAATAGAGGTGCTACAAATTTAAACCATGGGTAAGCTTTGTTGAAAGAAGATATAAGCAACAGGTATGTCAGCTGCAAACTGACAGATTCAGAATTTATGTCAGCAAGTTTTCAAGATTGGTTGGGGCAGTTAGGCATAAAACATAGATGCATGAATCTTTACACAGCTTCTGATAATGATGTTGCTGAGAGAAGAAATGGAGTCTTACAAACCACTCAGTGCTAGAGGATTCTGTTCTGGGCAGGTCATATTGGGGTGAAGCCATATTGACAGCTAACTATTTAATTAACAGGCTGTGGAATTCATCCATAAATGATACTCCATATGCAGTGCTGTATGGGCGCAAACCTTCATTAGCACATTTTAGGATGTTTTGCTGTTATGCGTGGGTACATATTCCAAAAGTTATAAGGAGGAAAGGGCAGGAAAAAGCCAGGAAACTAAGATTTGTGGGCTATGAGCCAGGTTCCAAGGGATATAGATTCTCAGATGGAACCAGAAGGGTGGTGGTTTCGAGATTTGCAAGTTTTGCAGAACAGGACTGGAAAAACGTACATGCCAACATAGATATGTTTATGCCAATAAGCGGTAATGGGTCTCTGGAAGGACAAGTTAAACCAGAATCAGAGTCAGATGAAGTCATAGAAGGGGACAGATCTGAAGTCAAAAGAGAAGAAACAGAGACAGAGGAACAAGTAATACCCAGGAGGTTTGAAAGAAGCACTCCTGAACGATTCACTGTGAGTGAAGTTCGAGTGTACAATGATAGACCAAACAATATGGTCAGTATCCGATGTAAAAAGAAGGTAAAAAAGATAAACTGTAACTGAAACTAATATGTGTATATGTTAATGAAGCTTATTATCTGTAAGAAAACATGGTATGTGTAAAACCATTTGTGGGGTTAATAACTTCAGCCTTAAATGGGAAGTATGTCGTGATTATAGATTTAAGGGCTGAATAGTTAGAAATGCTGGTTCACTGTGGCAGGAAACTGATGCAAGAGTTACAGAAAGTTACTTAAGAAGAATGGCTCAGCATTAGGTAGTGTTTTCCCTTTAAGGAGGAGGGAACAGAATACTCCCCTTTAAGGGATGGTTATAAAAGGAATCTGGTAGAGGGAGTTCCTTCCTTCCTGCATTTCTTCCTGCATTGTTCCTGTGTTGCTTACTTGCTTGCTGATTGTTCCTTATTTGATCGGTTTACAGAACAGAAATTCTCCATGCCTGAGTAAGGTATTTGCTGCCACATGTCTTGTATATTATTGTAGATAAACCACTGTATATAGACTCTGTATGCTGTGTATTACTGCTTCAGAGTTATAGCATAGAGGCATTCACTCTATAAAAAATCTCTGTGAGCTCTAAATTCACTGCATACACTCTGATCTTGAAACAGCAGTTAAAATGATGGATTTTATCACTTTAAAAATTAACATAAAGTTATAAAAATAGAATTAAAACCATGGATTATTGCTTGATTCTAATCAGCATTTTCTGCTTGAGCACTTTTCTGACTTCAGCTTTCAATTCTGTAAACAACAAACTCTCTTGATTCAAAAATGGAAGTTCTTTATGCATTTTTTTTCAGCACATGAGGTTTTTTCTCAACATATAGCCCTGTTTTCCCACCCTAGGTCTCATCATGTTTAACTGAATGCTGGGCATTTTGCTTAATTTAGAGTTAAAGAAGTATCCAGTTTACATAACTATATGTTAACCCTTTTTTCCACTGCTGCTTTCAACACAATGCATGAGTTTTGTTTTATGTACTGATTATTGCTGATCTTGTCTCTCCATTCAGACTTATCACCTGGAACTGTATGTTTGAAACTGTTTTCTGGAGATTTAATGATAGCTGAATCAAATATCAATTACTATACTGACATGGAAGAAATTAGCAACTTGTTATCTACTGCAGCAAATCCAGTAGAATTCATGTGTCAGGTGAAATATTAAAATAATTTCTAATGTGGAAAGTAAATAACCTCCCTGCTTTAGGGAGTGGGGGAACAGGAGAGAGCTTGTTCTATCATTTAGATAGGAGTAAGCTCAAACAAAGAATAAAGGACTTCAGCCATGAACATTATTAATTTCATGTAGCTTGAGATGTAAAATATATAAGAACCTTCTCAACATAGCTGCATTTCTGCAGTAATATTTTAGAACCTGTATATTAAAATATAGGTAGTTCTCGACTTACAACTATAATTGAACCCAATATTTATGGTGTTAAGTGAGACATTTGTTAAGTGAATCTTGTCCATTTTACAACCTTTCTTTCCACAGTTATTAAGTGAATCACTGCAATTGATAAGTTAGTAACCTGGTTATTGGATTATTCTGGCTTCCCCATTAAATTTGTTTGTCAAAAGGCTGCAAAAGGTGATCATATGACCTTGAGACACAGCAATGGTCATAAGTGTTCATCAGTTGCTAAGCATCTGAATTTTGATCAGATGATCACGGGGATGGTGCAAAGATTGTAACTGGGAAAAATGGTTATAAGTCACTTTTTCCAGTGCCATTGTAATTTTGAATGGTAATTAATTGAACTCTGGTAAATCAAGGATTACCTATATTACTATACTTACTTTTCCCATATTTATTACCTAATTATTTCTAAATGTTTGGTAGTAAACATTGTATATGTATGTGGCAAAAGAACATTCATTTTCATATCAACCATCAGTTGACTGCCACTGTCTAAATATGCAGTATTGCTTTCAGTATTACTACAAATTTATTTTATTTATCAAATTTAGGGCCTGCCCATGTCAGCTGCTCATCTTCGCTTTCTTTGAAACTTGCTAGCAACTGCCATAGCCAGGGGAAAGGGGCATCTGGGAGGGGAAGCGTGCTGTAGATGTGAAAGAATGCTATTGGAGAATAGACACTAGCAGGAACCAGAGGTGCCAAACTGAGTCATCTGCCAAGCTTCAAGGAAGCCAGTCCTGGGAAAGGAATTTACACCTGAGGCACCAATTTCCCGAAACATTTCCCAAACACTTTCCCAAAACAACAAATGAGACCTGATTGGATTGCTCTCCCAGTGGGGAAGGTTTGGGGGATTGCTTTCAATATACAATTTTTACATGGTTTTTTCTCAGAACTTGCATTATCCATGCTGCACTCAGTATTTCTAGTAAAAGTACCTTTTCTTTAAAACCTAGAATGTCAAGGGTTGTTTTTTCCTAGGGAGTAGCCGGAGCCTGTCCGACTACCTAAGTGACCCTGGGCTGTCATATAAAACCATACACTTAAAATAGAATCAAAACAGGATGAGAAACAAGTAAAGGAAAAATAAAATTGGAGGGAGTGCCCTCAAGACACCCACTTCCTCCCCCCACCCATGGCATGCCACACCACTTTTCAATCCTGAAACACGTTGGTAGAGACCAAGAAGGCAGTGGTGGAATTCATTTTTTTTACTACTGATTGTGTGGGCGTGGCTTGGTGGGTGTGGCTAGGTGGTCATGTGACTGGATGGGCAGTTTCCGTAAGCAGGGCAATAAAGATTAGGCTAGAAACAACACCAGGATGTTTTTTTCCTTCCTTACTGAATTAACCCTGTAAAGTGGAAAAAACAAAAGGAGATTTCTTCTAACAACCAGTTCTCCGAATTGCTTAGAAAATGTACTACCGGTTCTAGCAAACCTGCTAGAACCTGCTGAATTTCATCTCTGCTGGAAGGCCAAGAGATTGGGTGTCAACTTCACCTCTGGATGGTGGATGTTTCATAGGTCACTGCAAGAAGGCTCTTTTTCTAGATCCTGTCAGTCGAAATTCTTCAACTGACATGGTCTGTAGCATATCCATTTTGCCTCACAGGGTGGTATAGATGAATGGTTGAGAGAAGAGCCTCCAATATAGGAAAGGGTGCAACTGGTGCACAACACAAAGTTGAGCAAAGACCTTCCTAGCCATGATTGCTGTCTGCTTCTCGAGCAGGAGTTGTGAGGCCAGGACATCCCCCAGATTATGTATTGGATCTATCTGGGGCAGGGAAACCCATCCAAGACCAAAACCGCCCAGATACATAGGACCCACCCACCCATATCCACACATGTTACCAGGGTTCGATTGAAGTCTGTTGTTCTCCATCCAGCTTTCCACAGTCTCCAAGCACCATGAAAGAACATCCACAACATCATTGAATTTACCCAGGTGAATTAATCTGAGTATAGCATGGTGATAGATGATAATCATTTTGTTTTAAGATTATTAAATGCTAATAATTTCAATTTTTAAAGTCACAGACAAATTCTTAATACATTGAACCAATACCAGATATACATAATTGGTGGCTATTCTCTTCTTACATCTTAGGCATTTAAGATTGTACCATACAGCACAGAAGCTCTGGACAAAATTCTTACAGAATCATTGAAAAAAACCCTTCCTGCCTGTGGTTTGCACCTCTTAGGAATCAACCAATTGGAAGAAGAAAATATGATTAGTGAGTATGATGGTGATTTGGGGAAAAAGCCTATATGAAGGATTCTGTATTAAATTCAAGTGCTACTACATTATGAAAAAGCATATTTATATGATATGAAAGAGTTGGGCATGTGTGACTGTCTTGCACAATCCAAGCAACTAGAGTAACTAGCAGAGTTATAAGCCAATTCCTAAAATACACATTTTAAGAGAGTAAAAAGAGAGTGTCATCTCTCAAAACAACTCTACCTGAAGCCATATTTTTCTTGTTTTGTTTCTTAGTTGCCATACTTATGGAGGAGGGACTTAAGGAATGTAGAATGTTTTCCTCCAATGTGCTAGACATTACAATGATAAAGCTTCTGAGAACCAAAGTTAAATCAGCATGCCCTAGCATGCTGAGAAGTTCATCACTTGCTTGATTGGCTAATGTGACCTGTGACAGGAGTGGGTGGACAGTATCTATTCTTTAATTATACCAAAACTGCAGGAATTATTCAGTATTGGTTTCACCTTTGACCATGCTGATATGATGTACCCAATAAACTGGATTTTTGAGGAAGTCTCAGAGTCTTGAATTAGTTGGGAGCATTACTTGGAACCATGACATTAAATCAACACTTCTAAAACTCCTCAGCCCTGGCCCTCCATTCTGGTCAATTCGGGGGGAAGGGAAATCCTCAGGAAGAGATGACTGAGAAGAAGAGCAAAGAGGCCACCGGCAAGTGAGTAGAGGAGTCGATGATGATGCAAACAAGAGCCAAAGTGAGTGAAACCACCCCACTGATGATCACACGGCCAACCTGACAGAGATGTGGGGGGAAGTGGTAATCAGGGGAAGCTCTTTCCTCACAGTAGATGAATTCTGGTGGAGGAGGGCCCCCAAAGCACAAGTTGAGCTCCCCTGGCAGCACCCATGTACATGGGGACCCAGCCCTCGCAATGGAGGAAAAGGAGAGTAGTAGACTGGAATGAGCCAACGGAAATATTTGACTGCACTTTGGAGCTCTTCAGTAGAGCAGCTGATAGAGTGATTTGACTGCACAAGCATCTAGGGTGTGGAACCTCTGAACCAGCTGGAGGTAACAGAGGAGGCTATCCACGAAGCCACCCAGCTGCTTCTGGGACAACAGAGCCTGAGTCCTCCTGTCAGATTCCACCACATCAACCTGAAGATTCAACTGACAGTGGAGGAAGCCTGGAGTGAGTTGCTCCAGTGCAGCAGGGAACCGCGGCGATGAGGATAAGCCCCAGGAGAAGCCCCTGATCTTCACCAGTGGCAGTGACAAGGGTGAGTCCCAGCTTCAGCCAGGGGCTCCAGCAGCCCCCAGGAGCAGTCAGCCCAGCCCAGCAGCCACTGCAGCCTCTTCCCCGCAGCCCTGGATGGTATCAGGCCTTTTCCTCCCTACAGGGCCTGGGTGGCATCCAGGATATTGGCTGTCACTACTCTACTACATGGAGCCACCCCCCTCCATGTCATCTTCAACAGGAACCCTGACTGCATGGCAATCTTCCTTAACAATGTCCTTGCTCACCTACTGCCTGGCCTACTCGACCCAGAGATCAATACTGAGCATGATAACTGCCAAGATCAAGGGGGAAGTAGTAGAAGGGGGAGGCAGCAGAATGGGTGACTACCCTCCAAAATGAGGACACCCCTGAACTGAGGGATGTTGGAAGATTCTTGGGGGAGTTAAGGTGAAATTCAAAGAAGAGGTGAAAGCCCAACAAGTGGAGGGGGAGATATAGGAGTTAAAGGAGAGGGGATGGCCAATGAAGGAATACATTTGAAAGTTCCAGAGGATCTCAGAGAGCCTGCGGCACTGGCTAAAATAGATGCTCATCTACCACTTCAAAGAGGGCCTTGACAGAGGCCTACAGCAGGCTTGCACATTCTGGCTGTGGTATCGAGCTGCCACAGAAATGGATGTGAAGCTGTGAGCCTGTAGGCCGAGGAGCAACATTGAGGCAACGATGCGAAAGGGCCAAGAAAGCTAACTGGCCAGGAGGCAATCAGCCTCAGTCATGCCCACCAGCACTCCGGCAAGATCAACCCAAGCCCCCATCCAGTGCTTCTGATGTGGTCAGCTCGGGCATCGAGCAGTCAAATGCTTAGTCACCATGCCCAAACCAAAAACCGGGTGTCAGGGTTCCACACAACATCATCAATGCAATCAGAATTCCAAAGAAATGAAAGTCCATAGAATAAGATTTTATTGAAGACATTGTACTGGTACAGTCTGGAGAAATCCTGAATCTAAAATTCCCAGGCTTTCTCCACCCAAGTAAAACTGAAAGTCCCACCTCACTAATTATCACATGTTATATTCTCACCAACCCCTTCAAAGAAAGTTCCAACGTTCTTTCCAGGACTTCTGCTCGCAGGTGTTCAGAAAAACTGCCCCATGAGAAATATATTACAGATACACTTGTTCCTCCACTTGGAAGGGGGTTGGGTCAGACCGATGCTTGTCTGCTTGCTTTTTGTACGCCTTCACTGATTTCTTCAATACAGCTTTAGTTTTCTCTCAACCCTCCCTCACAAAGTCCATCCACTCCTACAAGGACATAGATGAAGGGGGTACCTGTGGCAGTTTTAGCATCGGGACAAAGTCCACCCCGCTGGTTACTTGAAATGGCATTAGACCCATTCTACTGTGGATGGCATTGTTGTACACAACTTCAGCGAAAGGCAAAAGATCTGACCAGTTGCTCTGCTGATAGTCCACATAGCATCTCAGGTACTGCTCCATCATGGCATTCACGCATTCTGAAGCCCCATTTGTAGCTGGATGAAATCCCAAACTAAGTCCTTGAGCGGATCCTATCAACTTCAAGAATTGCCTCCAAAACTTCACAATGAACTGCACTCCTTGGTCAGAAATCACTCATTTTGAGGCTCCATGCAATCGATAGACATGCTGGATAAACATCTTGGCTCCAATCCTCTCCAGGATTTTGATGTGTAGACTGGTTGGCACCTAAATTTTGGTACCTTTCCACGCTAGACCATTGCGGATCATGAGGGAATCCTTGTTGAGGAACCAAGGATCCATATTCAAAGCTACAGTGATATCATCCATCAGTGGGTGCGGGCCGCCTGGAGGGTGACGTCGGCTCTGGGCCCTCGTAGTTACTTGGGCTGCTGGCTGCGAGGGGGGATAACACTGGTAGGATAATTTCCTCCTCCTGGCTGTTGAACTGTGGTTTCTGGGACAATGCATCCACTGGGATGTCCTCCCTCCGGGATGTGTTTCAATTCGAACTTTCTTTAACGTGATAATTAGTGAGGTGGAACTTTCAGTTTTACTTGGGTGGAGAAAGCCTGGGAATTTTAGATTCAGGATTTCTCCAGACCATACCAGTACAACGTACCAACGGTCTTTCCAGGACTTCCCCTCGCAGGTGTTCAGAAAAACTTTCCCATGAGAAATATGTTAAAAGAATGTAGACTAGTTAACAACCCTGAGACGGTTCTATCAACCTCATTCCTCCAACCCGTCGGCCTTGCAAAAGTAAAATGTGTCAAAGCTAAAAGGTCCAGTATAATATGCAAAGCAATGGCTAATATTTTTTCAGCAGAAAAGCCCTCAATCCAAAATGTCCTTTTAGTCTTGACACCGGGCCAACAGCAATAGCAAAGCCATAAAAATAGCCATGGAAGCCACCAAAGCAGTCCAGCTTGGGATGCCAGGTCATCGATGTCCCCTCCTTTCCCGCCTGAGGGGGAGGGAACTCTGGCTGAAAGACACCAGTTACCCGCCTGGTATGACAGCAAGGATGAGGGAGAAAGAGACCCAATGGTAGTAAAGCCATCCACTCTTTCGTAATCTCTGTGAGAATCATGGCACCCAACTCAGGAGCTTGGTGGACATGACAATGTAGACAGAATACTGGTTCTATTGTTGAAGCGTTCTTTTTTTTTTAAAAGCATAGCTCAGAAGAATATACATTGAAATAATGCCCCTATTTATTGATTGATATTTATTTTTATTTATTTATTTATTTTAC
>JAEANM010019662.1:0-12303 GCA_017656035.1 Myanophis thanlyinensis | reverse complement strand
CCTCTCCCGAAGGACTCGGGGCGGTGAACAGCCTATAAAAACAATACAATAATACAAGATTAAAATCAATTTAATCAATTCACTCTATTGACAGATATAAAAAAACAGAAGTGGCTCTTTTTCTTTTTCAGATTTTTTTCCCTATTATTCAACACATAGAGAAAACAATTACAGAGAGATGAGTATACTAATATATTTGAATAATATTATATTGCCCATTTTACTTTTGCATCCTTCACTAAATTTAACATTTAAAGGTAAGAATGATTGTCATTATGGTATCAATACATGAAAAGCTTGTCTAAAGGGACAGTTAGAGGAATTGTCCTTGATTCCCAAACTGGAAGGGACATCACTGAAAATATACCTGAAATGATCAGATATGTATTTATTTATTTTTCATCCAAATAAAATTGATTAGTAAAAATATAATGTGAAGAGTTATTCTCCAGTGTGCTAGAGAGAATCCAAGGAATAGGTTAACTCTGTCTCTTAGCTCTGTAAACTGAGTCTGTCAATCTTTGTTTAGACACGCCTCTTGTCTTGGTGTTCCCCAGTTTTTGACTCAATCTCAGCTCAATTAGGACATATAATTTATTGTTCCTTAACTCTCAGTAAGAGTTAAGAGACAAAGTTAATTCCTTGGATTCTTGACAGCGAAGAACTAATTGAACAGCCAGTAGAGCACCAGGCAGGTTTGTCCTGATCTGTCAGGCACAGCCTTCAGTGGCATTGGGCTAACTGGCAGGCACACTTCCTCCAATCTGTCAGGAACAGTTGCCATTTTGAGAGGCGTTTTTACAGGCAGGCTTCTCTGATACAATTGGATATAGCCTCCAGTGATGCTGAGCTAACTGGCATGGCAAGGCTTCCCCAGATCTGTTGAGCACAGCCTTCAGAGACACTGAGCTAATCAGCAGGTAGGCTTTCCCTGATCCATCAGGCACAGCCTTCAGCAACGCTGAGCTGTCAGGCAGGCTTCCCTCAATCCGTCAGGCACAGCCATCTTAAGAGGCAATATTACAGATGGGCTCTTCCGATCAGTCAGCCACAGCCGCCATCGCTAAGTGGAATTAAACAGGCTGGCTCAAACCGATCTATCGGCCACAACTGCCTAATTTACATAGCGAGTGGATAGGCAGTCTTCCCCTGACCAGTCGGACATAGCAGTCTTCCTCGCAGAACAACTGGACAGTAAAGAATAAATCGACTGGAAGAGTTTCAATCAATCAGGCATAGCCACCATTTTATCTGGCAAACTAAGCCACTGCCCGGTTACTTGGAGCAGCTCCTGGCTCTGATCCGAAATAATTGGTAGCAGGACCTTTGGGTGACGTGTCTGCCCTTTCCTGCTCATTACAGCAGATCTTTTTTTTTACAGCAGCAGAGTTACTGAAAGTTATAAGTCTGCTTTGCCTTGGGAGCTGACTCATGCAAGATGGAGACTACAATAGAACACAAGTATGACTGCATTGGATTTGTTCCCAAATGCCCAAAGCCCCAAAAAGGCTCCCTCTAAGCAGAAATCTGCCATGTCAGGGGCGGCTGCTACACTTAAAGCAAAAGCCATTGGCTCCAAAAAGCCCACAAGGCCTGAGGAGAGAGAGACACAGAAGCATCAAAAGGCACTGAATAGACAGTTTGCAAAAGTCTTGAGAGACAAGGATTCCCCCAGAGCCGAGACTTCAATTTCGTGCCCTTTTCCAGCAGAACCATTAATGCCTTGTACTGCAGTTGGCCAAAGGGGAGATTGATCACCAGAGGGTGCTAGAGAATGCTCAGCTCAGGATCCATTTTAGGTCCCTGACAATAGTGAAGGATTTTTTTCCTTCAGTTCAAGCAGGCCTGATGCAGAGGCACAAGGGGAGGAGGCTCCAAAGAGGAGACATACTCCAGAAACCAAGTTTACCCCCAAAGCAGCATCCCATGGGGATGTGCAATCTTTCCCCTCAAATAAGGGGACTGATTTCTGAGGCCATAACCAAAGGGATTGCTGCAGGCCTGTAGCAGCATCATCCAAGCAGCATCTGAGATTTTGGAGGAAGCCCAGCAACATGGTTATTACCCTACCCCACATGAGTTAGGGGAATGTTCGGGCTTACAAGCACCATAGACTCCCATTCCCTCTGCACAAAGCCAGGGAGTATACTCTGGGGAGGAAGAAATGATGCTGTCTGAGGATGAAGGTTTCTGTTCCAGAAACCCCATCTTTCACAGGCATCTTTAGACCAGCCTTATTGAAGATCCTTTTGCACAAGGCTAAGCCACAACTCACATGGGGGACAACCCCACAGTGACTGATTCTGCCTTGAAGCCCTCTGATCCGAAGAAGTTGTTCTCCAAACCAGGCACACAGACTGAGGAGATCCCAGCACCCCAACTGTTCAGGGATGTAGTCCAGAGACAGTGGGCATTGCCAGAGGTGCATCCTCCCCCTAACACCAACAATAAAAGGTTTTACAATGTGGCCCCAGAGTTCAACATGGTCTTACAGCCACTCACTGTTGACAGTCCGATTACCACCTTGGCACCCCCCAATTTCATGGCAACAAACACAGAAGAAATCTTAAAAATGGAGGATAGGAAGTCAGAACTCACTCTCCGCAAGGCTCACCAGACGGCTGCCTGGACAGTCAAAACGGCTACAACAGTTTCCTTTTTTAACCAAGTCTCCCTTCTATGGCTCTGGCAGTTGCAGACAAGGATCCCCATCAGTATGTCAATAATAGTGGCCACGGAATTCTCGTCAAAGTTTGTCTCTAGCTTCTTCTGTGCTAGCCTGCAGACTGTTGTGGCTTTGACACTGGCAGGCAAACTCCAGGTACAAGTGGAAACTGGCTCTTCCGCCTTTAAAGGGTACAAGCCCTGGATTTGATCTTGATTGAAACAAGAGACAAAAGGAAGGTCTTACCTTCCATGGCCAGAAGGGTAGACCGCAGACCGTGTCCCTATTTCAGGCACTCCTCTGGCAGAGCACAAGATGTTCCCTTGGAAGATCCACAGAGGCCCTATGCCCCTTGCCAGGATCAACAATTGGGCAGGGCTAGGTACAGAGGCAGGCAACAGTACCAATCTTGGTGGCCATTTCGTGGCAGCAAAAGCTGCCCATTGCAGTGATCTAAGAGACTGTCATTCTGATCCTCCCATTGGCGGCAGGCTCAGCCTATTTGCAGACTGATGAGAGGAGACAACCTCAGACGTATGGGTCCAAAGGACAGTGCGATTAAGTCTGGCACTAGAATTTCTCTCAGTGCCCCCGAGGTTCTTTATTCATTGCCCTGTCTCCAACAGAAAAGAAAAAAGATCACTCATGGAGGCTGCGATACAGCACCTCGTAGACATCAGTGTGATCCAGCCAGTTCCACTGGAGCAGCAGAGACAGGGGGTGTATTTAATACTATTTGTGGATCACAAAGGCCTCGGGAGCATGAAGAGTAATTCTAGATCTGAAGTGCTTTAACACACATCTAATACAAGAGGCTCAAGATGCAATCGCTCCAGACCATACTAGAAGGTATTTGGGAAGGCAACTTCTTGACATCAATTGACCTGATGGAAGCGTACCTCCATGTACCAATTTGACCAGAATATAAGAGGTTCTGAGGTTCTGCTACCCAGACCATCATTATCAATACAGGTGATAATACCACACATGTTCTCAGTGAATCACGGCAAGAGCCATCTTGTTCCAACCAACCAGCTTTTACACCTGGGGACGTACATCGACACCCTGTCCTGTGTGGTCACTCTGTTGCAGGAACGCCGGGAAAGCATCAGGGCTTTAGTCATCCAGATTCAATCGGCCCATACTATGCCATTAGCCTTTCTTTCACAGCTGTTGGGCAAGATGATCTCTTACATTGATTGTTCCCTGGGCACGACTACATGCCAGAGACTTGTAGTAGTTCCTCCTGCTGTTACAAAGGGCAGGCAGAAGCAACTCCAAAGTCAGAGTCACAGTTCCAGAGGAGGTGCTTCAGTCACTCCGGTGGTGATCATCACAGGCCATAGTCAAAGGATGTCTCTTCAAGGAGCCACACCAGGTTACAGTCACTATGGATACCAATCTGTTTGGATGGGGTGCCCACTTCCAGTCTCAGATGGCGCAAGGATACTGGTCTCCAGCAGTTCTATCACACATCAATTGGCTGGAGCTCAGAGCAGTTTGACTGGAACAGCAATTCCAGAGATCAGTTTCAAATACTCATGTCCTGGTCCTTAGTGACAATGTGGCCACCAAAATGCACATCAAACACCAAGGGGGTACCAACTCCAGATCCCTCATGAGAGAGGCCCAGCTCTTGGGTCTCTGGGCAGAAAGTCATCTGTTTGTTGAGAGCAGAACATATATCGGGGACCAACAACATTCAAGTGGATTGGTTCAGCCGAACGACAGTTGACCACTTGGAGTGGCAACTACATGCCGAACTGTTCAGGGAGATGATCAACAGATTCGGGGTACCTATTCTGGATCTATTCACCACTCAAACTGCCAGCTGCCCAGATTCTCTGCTAGATTCCCAATGCTGAAGAGGGAAGGGGGAAGAGGGAGTCAATGCACACCACAC
The DNA here is from genome assembly GCA_017656035.1 of Myanophis thanlyinensis. Lineage (NCBI taxonomy): Eukaryota > Metazoa > Chordata > Lepidosauria > Squamata > Homalopsidae > Myanophis > Myanophis thanlyinensis. The sequence goes on along the minus strand of JAEANM010019662.1, from coordinate 7,735 downwards.
TGCATTGTCCTGGGGCCTACTTTACCCCTTCCTCCCTCCCTATCCCAAGGGTAATCTGGAAGATATTGGAGAGGGTGGAGACTTTTTTGCTGGCCCCCCACTGGTGAAGACAAGCATGGTTCACCGACTTAGTCAACATGTCGGTAGCCAGGCCTTGGAGGATTCTGCCGGACAGGATCTCCCTCAGTCAGAGAGCTCATTATATCCAGTGGCTTCAGTTGACTGTCTGGCACTTGAAAGGAGGGCACTAGCACTAGATAATTTCTCTAGCCAGCTGATAATGACTATTCAGACTTCTAGAAGGCCTTTGACAATTCTTTTATACGATACCATCTGGAAGACATTTTATGAGTGGTACTACAAATCTTCCACCAATCCCCAGGTAGTATCAGTTGCTCAGATTTTGAAGTTCCTCCAAACTGGGCTAGACAAGGGACTTTCATCTAACACTATACGTAGGCAGGTGGCAGCCCTATCTTCTTGACATGTGGAAATACAGTTGCTCGATTTGCTCGAACGACACCCTGTCATGCTCAGCTTTATTAAAGGTGCAGCCAACTTACATCCACCTACAGTACATTGGTACCCTACCTGAGATTTAGGTTCTCCAGGCTTTATTGTTGAGCCCTTTGAACTGCTGAGATCCACTGGCCTACGATATCTCACATTCAAGGTGGCATTTCTGGTGGCAATTACTTCAGCCAGATGAGTGTCTGAATTTGCAGCACTCTCAATTAGGGAAGACCTGTGCATTTTCCATCCTAGTGCTCAGATTAGACCCTTCCTTTCTCCCCAAAATTAACTCCTTGTTCCAAGAACACAGGAGCTGATCTTACTGGATTTCTGCCCAAAACTCACCTGCGGGTATTTGCACACTCTGGATGATGGCTTTCTGTATCTATATTAAGAGGACAGCTGTGTTTCGGAGAGCCGAATCCCTCTTTGTATCTTTCCATCCTTCTACCCTAGACAAGTAGGACATGCCTTCAAACAATTGGCAGGTGGATAAAGGCATGTACAGTAAAGGCATATGAAATTCAAGATCTACCACCATCATGGCGGGTGACAGCCCAATTCAACCCGAAGTGTGGCCACCACAGCAGCTTGGGCCACGCAGGCGTCAATTGAACAGATTTGAAGGGCAGCAATGTGGTCGCCTCCTTCACCATTTATTCGCCATTGTAGACTGGATGCAGCTTTTGGTAAGCGGGTTTTACAGAAAGTGCACACAGGCTCTTGGTCTCAGGACCAGGCCGGCGCCCACCAGTAGGACCAGCCAGTTTTGGTATGTCCCATTCCTTGGATTCTCTCTAGCATACTGGAGAAAGGGTGTTGGTTTGATGCACTCCTTCTCAGTGTGCTGAGAGAGAATTCAGCCTGCCCAGAGAACCGTCTGGTCCAGAGTTAAGGAGCAGTTGAGCATGTGTGGAAGGATATAACCAAGTCAATCTTATGACCTGGTCAAAACTGGGGAACACCAAGACAAGAGGCATGTCTAAACAAAGCTTGACAGACTCAGTCCACAGAGCTAAGAGACAGAGTTAATCCATTCCTTGGATTCTCTCCCAGCATACTGAGAAGCAGCGTATCAGGTAAGACCAATACCCTTTTTAATATTTTTCTGACATTCTCTCAATTTGCTTCAATAGCTACAAATTAACAAAGGAAAACAAGTGCAAGGATTTCAGTCAACAAGAGAAATGTATGCTTATAATATTCTGCTCATTAATATCTGTCTTGTGCATGAATTAAGGTGGGATATAAATTTAAGAAATAAAGATTAAAACAAGTAACTGAGATTGCCTTTTATTTATATTATTGTAACCTGCAAGATTAGAACGTCACTAAACTATTTATTTTCAAGTAAAAATGTCTTTGTTGTTTTACTTTCTGCAAACTTATCAAATCCAAAACAGCAATAACTCTTCAACAAAGTACACTTACAGCCTAAGAATAAGCAAAAGAACATAGATGTTTCTATCTTCTCATCCATATTTCTATCTTCCCAAGATATATAACCCTAATTTCACTCACTGGTGTAAGATGATCTATTCCTGTGCCCTCTGTTTCCTTGGTTCTCTAAAGTTTTTTATAATTTTAATTTTGTTTCTATTTATCCTTTTACTCTTTGCAAGTTGAAAACACAAAGGGAAGTTACCGCTTTCAGTTCTGTCCATTTGGATAGCAATTTCAAAAGCAGCTTTCAATACATAGAAATGTTCAGAAAACAGAAAACTGCACAATATTCTGGCTGCATTTGTAAGAAATCACAGCTTAAAAAACAATTCAATGTACAAAATGTCTATGTACAAGTAGATGAATCCAGACTGTATTTACATGTTCTAGAATAGATTAGTAACCTAATTGTTTATATACAGACATAACTGCTGTGGGCATGAAATCTGCATTATACATCTATGGTGCTGCAGGCATTGTTTTTGAGGATTCTCAGGCAAGGATATAAGAAGGCCAAATTAAAACGTTTGCTGTCATTCTTTCTGGAATATGTGCAAGCATGAGTATAGGAACGTGATCAAGAATCCAGATTTGCTACTGCTATTTTACCCCAAGAATAGTAAATAAGGAACGGCACTTTTGCTGAGCACCTTGTACTACATGAGAAAAAATGTTATCACGTCTTATGCAGAAAAAAATGTGTCTGGCCTCATTTTCCTAGTTTAACCTAACTTTGTAGCAAATAAATCTAACAAATACTTTCCTATCATCTAAATACCTATGTTTTAATCATCTGATATTTAAACCCTAAGACATAAGATGAATTTTTCAAAGCATCGCTGACATTATTGTGAAGCCCATCTTACAATCTCTGCATACCTGTGCAATTTTGGAGGGAGGAGAAAGATTAAAACCAACCAATATATTGTTCTTAACAGAGATATGGGGATTGAAGCAACTCAAGTCATTTAAGATTTTTCTTCCCTAAATTAATTGTGCGATTTCTGCAAGCAACTACACTCAGATTATCCAGGCTGATTTGCCCCGAGGCCAACACATTTAATATATACACAAGCTATAAAGGTGAATGATAACTAGTGATTACTAATTACATTTTAAGATGTTAACTGCAGCTGGTTGGAACACTTTCAGCATCACAGTTAATTGCAAAGCACAATATTTGAAAAAATGCTTATGATTATTCAGTGGAAAAATTTTACTGGCACATAGTCAAAGCATTCTAATATTTTAATGTTCTTAAGGTGGATCAATTTAGTTTCTGAAAATCATGAGAAAAAAGCATAGATCAATCCACTTTCAGCTGAACTATCCTCCTTATCTTCTTTTTGTGAAGGTTATCTATTTCTTGGCCATTTAGAATATGGTAATAAGTTATCAGCAATAGTGAATGTACCTACTGTTTAACTCTAACCCTATTGCTTTAGAATAAAAAGTTGAGGGTGCTGCTAATCTGATTTCCATCAATTCTTTCAGCATTTTGAGAGTCTATAATAAATTATGATTAGCTGGATTTAATTATCTAGAGATATAAACAGCAAAACCACCTCAGCACAATTTCTTCTATTTTTATTTGTAGATCAATTTGTATGCTACTTTAACCACAAGTGTAGGCGGTTACATAATGGGATTAAAATATAACCAAAAAATAAAAAATAAGAAAAGGATAAAATCAACAGAAAAATGGGGAAAAGTAACCACACGAGTATATTCCCAATCAATCCCAGGTTAGGCAGCTGAATCCACACAGAAAGACAATTAGATTGCGAGATAATCCTTTGGGATAATCTTTTGATAGGCTGAATGTCAAAATCATTATGATCCTGGCATGAAAACTCTGGACAGAAATTGTTTACGGTATCAACAAGGAGATGGTAATATAGTACTGTTCTTTTCCAAACCTAAGGTGTTAGTGGGAAAGAAACAGCATGTTTTACTTTTACAATTATAAGACAGCAATCAGAATATATCAGCTAGAGTTGGGTTCATCCCTTAATTCATAATGCCTTGATAATGCCTCTCTCAAGACAAATAGAACTTCAGCCATAATGACTGCTATTTAGTTTACAATCCATTGTCAGGAAGAATTCCAAATATAGGTTCGAATTTACAACCACAACTGAACCCAAAATTTATGTTATCAGGTGAGACATTTGCTGAGATTTGTCCCATTTTATGACTTTTCTTGCCCCAGTTATTAAGTGAATCACTGCATTTGTTAAATTAGTAATCCGGTTGTTAAATTAATCTGGCTTCTTCGTTAACTTTGCTTGTCAAAAGGGGATCACGTAAGTATGAATTAGTTGCCAAACAACTGAATTTTGATCACATGAGCATGAGGATGCTGCAAAGGTTGTTAACTGTGAAAAATGGTCATAAGTCTCAATGCCATTGTAACTTTGAACAGCCACTAATTAAACTGTTGTAAATCGAGGCCCACTTGTAATCTACAATAAATTAAAAAATAAGAGCATCTTTCTCTCTCAAGTTAAATCCTGATGGAACAGAGTTTAGCTACATATAATATTTCAGTTTTAGTCATACTCAAAATATTGCAGATCTGGAATGTCAAGCAAAATTCAGATTCCCAATATTAAAATAGAAACACGCTTGCCAGTCAGTTCCGGAGAAGAAAACAGTAATGAATCCTTTTATTATAGTACCTAAAAGAATAGTTTGCTTCAATTATTAAATTGTAGATCACACCGAAAGAAATAGCAAATAATTCCTCTATGTGGGACATATGACAACCTAACTAACTACAATCTAATTCCACACTACTTTTTACTTGTATTTACAGGCACCAAGTCAGCTCACATCAAAACAAAGTTGCTATAACTCATCCTAAGCAATTCTACATTTTTGCACCAGCAGTTGCATTCATATCACATATCTCCTTTAGAGAAGATCTTGCCAAGCTATAAAATCCCCAAAAGACTAAAAATACAAACAAAAAGGAAGATAGCAAAGGACAACTCAGAATGCCTGAAAAGTTGGTTTGAATGAAAACAGGATATGAATATAAAGTTCAAAAAACAAAACTCATATGAAGTACACAGGGTTACAATATAAATGGTGAGGAGGTCCCACTGAATACAGTATAATACAGGTAGTCCTTAACTTATAAGTTTCCTTAGTGACCAGCACTGAAAAGCAGCATTGAAAAAAGTGACTTTATGACCATTTTTCACACTTATGACCACTGCAGTAGCCCCATGGTCACATGGTTTACATTCAGATGCTTGAAAACTGACTCACATTTATGACCGTTGCAGTGTCCCGGGGTCACCTCATCACCTTTTGAAAACCTTCTGACAAAGCAAAGTCAATGAGGAACCAGATTCACTTAACAACCATGTTACTAATTTAACAACGGCAGTGACTGTCAACAAATGTGGCAAGAAAAGTCATAATTCCTCACTTAGCAACATAAATTTAAAGCTCTGTTGTGGTCATAAGTTGAGGACTAACCACACACACACACACACACACACACACAAAATGTAAGGTTATCAAATACAACATCCTTGGTGCTCTCTGAGCTTGGCTGTTTTCTTACAGACATTTCATTATTATCAAACTAGGTAACATCTTGTATTGGGATCCCACAGTTCAACCCTGAGGTACAAATATTCTAAAAAATGAACAGATCCTAAACTTAATCTCATTCCTCCTCAATTTTGAAACCACTGTTCAGTTTTGACTTGTTTGAAAGAGACACTATTTTTTCTCTCCTACTGAGAGCCAAATAAGAATAATTTAGATGCCTCCATCCACATTTACTTATTAATGACAAACCCACATTCTGTCTTATAGGAACTGTAAATGCAAGATGGTGAAATGCAGGACAGGATCTGATGGATATTAAAAAAATAATGGTGAAATAAATTATCACTGAAGGAACTAAGAAGCATTAGGACCGTTTTCATAAATTATGTATGTATGTAGCTACATAAATAGCATAAACCAGTATTAAATTATATTCAACCAGACAAGAGATTGGCTCAGTGTAAAACGAAAATGTCATTTTAAACTAAAGATACTTGGCTTAGACAAGTAGGTCGTATTCGTAAGGTTATGGACACTTTCTTCTATAATAATAATGATGATAATAAATAACAATAAACGCTCCAGACTGTGAATTGAATTGAATTAAATATTAAATAATCATAATACACAACACCATGCACTGGTTAAGTACTATATAAAATATGCAATGCCAGATATAATGTGCTGGTTAGATCATAGTTATATCTGTGAACGGTTATATGATATATTATATAACATGGTTATATCAAGAATTGCAGTTAAGATAATTAAAGTCATGGAGACTAAAGCATATGAAGAATGGTTGCAGGAATTGGGTATGACCCATCTAGAGAAAAGAAAGACGGGGTGACATGATATCATCATCTAATTGTTTTAATTGGATTTTAATTACCTTGTATGTTTTTAATGGCTGTACACCGCCCCGAGTCCCTTTGGGAGAGGGGGCGGTATATAAATTAAATTAATAAATAATAAATAAATAAATCAGTATTCCAGTATTTGAGGGGCTGCCACAAAGAAGAAGGGGTCTACTTATTTTCCAAAGCACCAAAAGGCAAGACAAGAAACAATGGATGGAAACTAATCAAGGAGAATATCAAACTATAGCTAGTATCTTAATCTCAATTAATCAGAACAGAGCTGGAAGGGACCTTGGAGGTCTTCTAGTCCAAACCTCTGCTCAAGCAGATACCCTATACCACATCCAGACAAGTGGCTGTCCAGTCTCTTTTTAGAACCCCACCCCCATGATAGAGCACCACAACTTCTGAAAGCCAGCTGTTCCACTGTTCAGTTGTTCTAATGGTTAGGACATTTCCCCTTAGTTCTAGGCTGATTCTAAAATGTCTTCCTCTAATGTCTAAAAAAAGCCATATAGCTGGAAACTTTGTGCAAATACTATAGTTCATATCCAACATTACATCATTAAGAGATTTATTTTGGGCTGACATGCAAACCAAGACTGTTAATCAATCATTCTGTTTATCCATTTATGGGTTACACGGTTTGAGTTCTATATCTATCTGTAACACCTACATTGTAAAAGAACTGGGATGAAGAAGTTGCAAGAAGTAATTTTTATTTTTATCTTAGGGGAGATCTATCACCTCTTAAGAAGTGAAGATAGCAGAACGCTGTTCATATTTTGACATGGTAAGGCATAGGTATCTGGAAGTCCTCTAGCTAGTCCACACACTTCCTGTGTTAAAGATGGACATCAGTATCAGGACACTGACACTGAAGCAGAATTTGACCAACCTGCCAATGCATCCCTGGACTTTTATATATAAAATTGGCATAATGTCAGAAACATCGACTTATTCAATTTAATTTCTAGAAGAAAAATCTCCATCTTCTCTCCTTTGGTATTTTTCTGAGACCCACTTGAAAATTGGTTTTTTTTTTTTCACCACCAGCAGTCAAACTCAGCTTGAAACAATCTTCGTTTTTATCTGTAACGCTATTCTAGTTCACATATAACTCTAGAATTTTTTCTAGCCTTTCAAAGCTCAGAATGTAATAAACACCCAATCCATTTTGGAAGCAGCTTTCAGTGCCCTTAATGGAGGGGAAAATTAGAATTTCTAAGAAAAAAAAAATCATTTGAATTCATGTTAGAAAATTATCTAGTTAAGATATACAGTGGTACCTCTAGATACGAATGCTTCATGTTACGAAAAATCCAAGATACAAAGGGTCTCTCGAAAACTAT
>JAEANM010019661.1:0-12304 GCA_017656035.1 Myanophis thanlyinensis | reverse complement strand
AGAGAGGGAGGGAGGGAGAGAGAAAGAGCTAGGACAACCATAAACGTATTGAAGTTTGTCAAGCAGACGTCACCTAACTTCCTCTAAACTCGCTGTCATTTAACAGCACCCCGGCTGATTTTTCCTCGCGTGGCTCCGTCTCCTGAGACCTCCGCGGTTGATGGTGCGCGCCGTTTTTTTTTCAGTGCGCCAAGGTTCTTCTTGCTTTGTAATACAGCAACAGTGGCAAAACAAACAAACAAACAAACCCCAGCTTCATTTAATCGCAAGTGACGCCTGCATTTCTTGGCAGCGGGTGGTAGTAGTAGCCTTTACAACTTCACTGCCGCCAAATGAACACGACAGCTTCTTGCACTGAAATTATCATCCTTGCCCCGGGTCTCTTGCAGTGAAGCCTAGTGGACGAAGCATGGGAAAACGGGTTTATGACGGTCAAGTTCTCATTTGCTCATTTAAAAGGACCAGCTCATTTAAAAAGATTACAACTTTTTAACACTGTATTGATAGATGTCGTTATACCTTTCTCTTTAAGCGCCCAAACGACCATTGAATAAACATACGTTTCTTTTCAAGAGGTCCTTTCCATTCAGGTCTGGTTTACTGGCTTAGCTTTGTCAAGCAAAGCTGTCTCGCACGTCGTCTGAAAGGTACCGTAGTAGAGTGCTTATGTGTGTGGGTATGTGTGCCTCTCTTTCTTACCGTTTATTAACTGGCTTTCTCCTCAACCCATTTGCTTGTTCTCTTCGCTTTTTGCCCCGCCTTCCTCATAAGGAAAATTAAAGTTAACCCTTCATTTGCACAACTCTGAAGCCGCCCTCTCCTACCGCATCCCGGAGCACTCGCTCTGTGGCACCGGTTGGACTGAGGAGGTTCCTCCGCCCTCCTGCCCGGCCTGGGCGCTCCAAGGAGAGCCAGCCAGCCAGCGCGCGCTACTACACCCATCCGCTCGCCGTTCTTTGTCCGGGATTCGCCGGCTTCATTCGAGCCGCCCGAGCCGAGCCGGTGGAGAGCAGCGAAGCGGGAAACGGCGCTGCACCGCCAAGCGACAGGAAGAAGCGGAGGGCGGTGCGGCGGTGGAGTCGCCTCCCCTTACTCCCCGCGCCTGCCTTCCGAGCCCGCGTAGAGACTCCTCGTAGCAGCCGCCTCTTCGCCATCCACCGAGCCAGGAGGGGGACTCGCTCTTCCGAGCTGCAGAAGGCGAGGAACTGCGAGGCGGAGCCGCCGGTGCCGAAAGCAGCGGCGAAAGAGGAAGCCCAGACAAAAGAGGGCGAGAGCAAAGGAGGTGAGTGGCAAGGCTTGGGAGCTCAGCGTTTCTGCAGCTCGGGCTTCGCTGCTCCGAGGGGGCGGTGAGGCCAGGTAAACGTGTCCTGTTCTCCCTGACACCCCGCGTCCGACCCGCCCGCCTCAGCTTGCAGTCCTAAGAAGCCACTGATGGACCGGCGCACTCGCCGCCCTTCCAGCTAAAGGCGACGGGGGAACAGCGCCGGGTGGTTAAGGAAGGGGGTGGCGGCGGCGGCGGCGGCGTGGCTGCCAGGCTCGGCACGTGAAAACAGAAAGTGCTCTTCGGAGGAGGAAGAAAACCAGCCCTGGCTGATCGCCCGCATGATAAAGCGCGAAGGCCTTCCTGCATGTCTGGATGTAACTGCACCAGTGTGTGTGTGCGCGGCTGGGGCCGATTTATGTTTTCCCGTGTGTTTCAATTGATTTAATAAATGAGGGGTTGTTTGTATTTTTGCCCCGCGGCGCTGAATGAGAAATACGGTAGCCTGGCGTGAAGTCGCGAAAAAGCGCCGAACCCCTCCTCAGGGAAAACACTAGAAATAAAATAGGAGGGGAGAGGGAGGGGAATTGGTTGATGGGGGTGGGGTGGGTTGGGGGACGCGCTGCTGCCAAACTAGCCAGTCATAGGGATGGAAGCAAGAGGAGGGGGGGGGTGTCTCGCAGTGGCAAAGAAGAGGAAATATTTCCCCCTCTGCCATTTTTGCAGAAAGCAAATAAGGGGTTTAAAAATGCAAACCTTTGAGTGAAGTGTGTGGCCTGTGTGGCTTCCTAATGCTGAGTTCAAGGACAGAGTGTTTCTCGTTGCTCTCCTACATAGTGTTATCATCAGTAGTAGGAACTAAAATTAGTATTTTGGCATTTTCTTATGAATTTATATAAGCAAGTGAGAGTACGGGGTTATATATGGGTACTTGTGTAATGGCATCTGTGCCCTTAATAGGAATTTCAGTCTGATAAATTGGAAGAAAGTGAGAATCTTTGGATACTGTGGTGTTTATATTTAGTGGGAAGGTACATCTACATCCACCCTTCTTGATGCTTTTAGGAGGCTTTTTTAAAAATTGCTTCTTCTGCCTGAGTGTAATAGCACAGAGGAAAAACTAGCTTAGATAGTGCTTTAACAGGTTGTTCAGCACTACAGTAGTATTTTTTGGCTTCAAGGACCAATGGTAGCTTTACTTTTTTTTTCCTGTTATAAGAGAGGGCGCGGTACCTGCTCTATAATGCCTGTAATGCCGCACTGCTAGCAGCAGATAGCAACCAGAGCTTCTATGCATGTAAGGAAAAATATTTCTGCCCACTTTCAGAGTCTTCTTATCAGAAGAACAGAGAAATGTCTCTTTGGGCATAATACTTTACATTTCCTAAGAATTTTTTTTACAAACCTCCACATAAAATTCAACGTTGAATTAGGCCATAACAGATAATGTGCAATATGTTCTTTTAATGTTCAAATCTATTTTTTTAATTGTTTTTTTCTGGTCAACTTCAGCCTTCCATATCTGTAATAGTCTAGTACTTAAGTATCTTTATCAATGTTAAAATTTAATAATAAAATTTGGTTTTACCACACACTGCCTTCCTTTGGATAGGTTTTGCCTAATACTGTCAATTTCATTGTGATATAGTAGATTTTAGTTTGACAGTGGCCCGTTTGCTAAAGATTTGAGACTGATATGGTTTGAAATCAGTGTTCTCATTTAAAAATAAGCATATTTATGTCATGATAGAGAGAAGCTGCTGCAGGCTGCCCTTGGCCATGGAAGCATGCTGATGAGTGACTACAGGCTAGTTTCTCCTACTCAGTTCAACCTACCTTCTGGGGTGGTTGTATGGAAAACTTGGAAGAATTGCCTTGAGTTTCTGGAAGTAAAGTGGATTATAAATCAAATAAATAAATGTATTTGTATTAATGATAGTTAGATAACATGCACTCATTGGTCTAGTTAAAATGAATAACAGCTGTGGTATCTTTATCTTAAATTATTTGTAAATGGTGAACACATTTTAATGAGAGTTTTTTTAAATTATGGGAAAATGTGGATTATTGATTTCAGGATTCATTGAGTACTGATTATATATTGATTAAATAGTTACACGCACTTAGGTAGGAAGAAATGTTGACTATATCACAGCATGGTGCATGGTTATTTTTCTGTCCACTATATTGATTGGGCTATTTTATTCTCCAGTGTTTGCTTAGAAATTGGATGAGAAATATATTGCATTTGTATATGAGATATGCATACCGTATACAGTCAGGCAAAAATGGTTATTTGATATGAAACCATGGTTTTGGATGGATTGCATTAGTTTTATGTTGGAATAAAACATAATGGAAGGAGGCAGTGGCGTTTTCATACTGCTTTCTTTACCTTAAAACATGAATATTTCTGTGAAATCACCATTAGTTGAGCTTGTGACTACTGCTTTTACATGGTAACAGGACCTAATCTTCCTAATTCTTCAAATTAATCTTTTTCCAGGAGAGATAGAACGTTAGAGAATGCTAAATTCTTAATATGGCCTAAATCCCGAATAAGAACATTGGAGACATAAAAGCCTTCTCTGTTAATTTCAATCCAACAAAGTTGCCTTTAAATGTTAATAATACATTATACATTTGTTGGTAAATGGAGGTAGGTAACATCATCAGCTTTTTCTGTTGTTGAATTGTTTCTCATTATGCCCTCATTTTACCTTTTGGCCCTATGTTAGGCATAAAATTTCTGTGATGTGCCTGTGGTTGGTAGTGTAAAAGTAACTCACACTATTTTTTGGGGATGCCATGTTCTGGTTTATCTTTAAGCCCAGCACAAGATCCGACATGGGTAGAACATTTATTCCAACTTGGTAGCTTTATTAGCATGGTCTTCCCGGTAGCTCAGCTAATATATTACAAATGCAAACATTAACTTTAAACTTAAGCTTGGTTTAATTTAAACTCAAAGTACTATCCCTACATTTTCACTTTTGAGACTTCTCACCTCTATTCTAATCAGTTCCATTGAAATCATTCGTCTCAATAATATTTAATCTCTATCTGAACTTTCTTACCTCTAACGTAACCATCGTAAAATCTTAACTTATGCCAGCTACTACACAATAAAAGTCGTTTCTGTTTTTACTTCCTCTCTTTCCTCTACCAGATTTTTGGTTTTAACTAACTTCGCACCATTGTTTATCTGCAAAGTGCCATAATGGTACTATATATTAATAATCAAACTAGAATTTGATCATAGATTTGATTTACTAATATAGTTCTCATCTATGTAATAGTGATTGATATAATAATGGCCATTTCTTTATAAATGCCGCTACAAATGTTTTTGTTTTGTTTACATTTTTGTAATTGTAAAGTAAGACATTTTTGCCACCTTCAGTTTAATTTTCATGATTTATTAGGTTTGGACATTTCTGATAGGGCTGATACTTTTCAGAACTTTCAGTATTTCTTCTACTTTTTTCGCCTTTAGTCTGTGTCTGATAAGTTTTTAAAAAACTTACATCGCCACTTCCTCTTTGATAGAACATGCAAAGTTGAAGTGTTATAAATCTCAAGTTGTGAAATACTTGCATTTGAATTGTTCAATTAATAGTCAGTTCAATAGAAATGTTTTACTCTTTAAAAATATTTAAATAAATCACTACAAGACTGGATTCATACAATATACGCACCTGTTTAAGCATATTAATTTCTCAGTTTTAAAGTGATGTGTTTATGGATATACAGATACACATACACCAATAGATATATGCAAAACATTTTATGTTTTAAAAATATAATTACAAAGCTTTCAGTTTTATTCAGAAGTAAATTCTACTGTGTGAAGTTGTGCTTTACAAGGACTACAAATAGTATAATTAATCAAATGCCTCTCCCACCAACTATTTTCTCTTGTGTGCCGTGAAATCAAATTACTGTGTGAACCTTAAAGAACAATTGTTGATCTCTATATTATACTTTCCATATGTACTGCTGTAACTAACAAAAAAAATTCCTGGCTTTCCAGATTTTCATTTTCAGTCTGAAACCCTGTAACCTAAAGGGCAGTGAGATTTACCAACAAACCTGTGGTTGGATATGAAATTCTGAAAAGGTAGCGAACGTATAGACTGCTTCATTAGGACAGATATAAGCAAAGATGGTGTCTTGTCATGACAGAAATGCAGCAAAAAAGATTTTCAGCATTTTGTCATATTTTTATCTGTAACCTGACCTCAGTAGAGAGAGAAAAGTGGACTAAACAATCAATAGAAAAACAGGAAGTAGACTTAAAATTATTTGAGTGTGTGTGTTTGCAAATTGTTGTGCCCTTTAGCTGCTAGTTTCATAGCTAAGTTATTCGATAACAGGGCTGTGAACACAGTGTATGTATTACAGCTACTTAACATTTTTTTTAAATGAACGCCCTGTTAGGTCCAGGAATTCTATAAAGAAAATGGATTGTGGAGATCAGTCAATTAATCTCTGTCTGGTTGTGATGGAGATTACCAATTACTGTATTGTTTATATCATTTTTTAAAGATGTGAGTTTTGCTCCATCTCCCTTTTCATTATTTCCTTCTTGATTTTTTAAAATTCATTCCCAATCATTTGGAAACTAAATCAGTAATATGACATCTTCATTTATTTATATTAGAATTTTAAACAAGATCTATAATAATGTTTCAAGTAATTATGGCCTGCTTTTTAATAAAAGGATTTATGATTGGAAACAAGGTATGAAGTTGTGAGGTCATTAAGAAAGAAATAATGTTTCACTTCTGTATAAGTATTCTCAGTAATTATTTTGGCAGTCTGATTTTTTTATTTTTTTTATTTCCACTATATAGTACTTACTCTGAATTTGTTTCAGCTAATCAAGTAAAGCAAAGTACTTTCTTGTTTGATCTACTATGTCAGTCAGTTTTCAGGATTATTGCAAAGGTACATTCATGCTGTCTAACAAAACTTTTTTAAAACTTCTAAATTCTATTTTACACTTTACTAGATTTGTGTATCTGGACAACTTGTGAAATAATCCAGAATGGATTGATATAGCTGCATGCTAATCTATATCTAGCACAACATATTTTGTTCTTTAGCTTAAGGGTCTACAAGAAGTATAAAATCAGATGGACCTTGGCTACAGAGCTTGTAATCTAAAAAATACAATACAGGTAGTCCTTAATTTATGACCACAATTGAGCCCAAAATTTATGTTGTTAAATTAGACATTTGTTAAGTGAGTTTTGTCCCATTTTATAATCTTTCTAGCTATAGTTGTTAAGTGAATCTGATTTCCCATTGATTTTGTTTGTCAGAAGGTCAGAAAAGCTGTTCATACAGCAGGGACACTGCAACCATCATAATTATGAACCAGCCTTCGAATGTTGATCATGTGACCATGGGGATGCTGCAACGGTCATAAGTGTGAAAAATGGTCATAAGTCACTTTTTCAGTGTTGCTATAATTTTGGTCACTAAACAAACTGTTGTAAATTGAAGACTACCTGTAGATAAGGAACATCAACAGAAGGGGAAAGGACAACCAAAGCAAGAAGAATAAAAAGAAAACTAATGTTTATTTAATACTCCATAGTTCTTTACTAGAAAGGTATGGTGGAAATGGCGGTGTACAGGAAGACTTTGGAGATACTGTCATCCCCAAGAGCAAACAGTACTCCTTTTTCATCACACAGTAGTTGATTGTGAAGAGACAAAGATGCTGAGCCAAACAAAACACCTGCAGCAAGCAAGATAATAACATTTCATTGTCTGCTGCTTCTCTTCCTCAGATGGCTTTTGGTTCTGATACTGTCTGTGAAAAATGAATGGACATGTTGCTTTTGTTTGTAGAGTTGTAGGATGATTAGCAGTAGAAAGGCAACAGCAACTCTCTCTCTCTTAATGGCTACTTTTACCAATATAAAGTCTTCAAACTGAACTTTATTCCTGGTGACCATGTTTTTCACTGGCATCTTCTGGCCTTTTTCCTCCCCAGCTTTCAAAATTACTGCTCTTGGATTTTCCAGTGGTCTCCTATCCAAGTATTTACACAGGTACAATTTGTGTAGTTTTTTTTCCAAGAGTTAGCTAAGTACTTGTTTGGGATATTTGTTGGGAAATTTGGTGACATTTACAAATGGCTGGTATGTTCAAATGAACTGCAACTAGGGTGCATCTAGAAGAAGACTCCTTTTGTCTTTAAGGCATGGCTGGGTAATTATCTTCTTTAAGGCAGTTGCTGCTGTGAAAGTTCTTGAAAATCTACTGTGCTTCCAACATGATGAAACAGCATTTGTTGGTGCATTGTCTTATAATCACAGGAGTGGAAGGAGTTTGAAAGGCTGTGTGTGATCCATTAGTGTTTATAGATCAAGGTATAAATATAATGCTCTGATGGACGAAGAAGTGGGGTCTTGCAGGGCTCAGTTTTCGTTAAAACAAAAAAAAATGCTGATAAATTCATGTAAAGGCAGTCCTTGACATACGATCACAATTGAGGCCAAAATTTATGTCGCTAAGTGAGAAATTTGTTAAGTGGCAATTTTTCTTGCCACATTTGTTAAGTGAATCACTGGAGTTAAGTTAGTAACACAGTTGATAAATGAATCTGGCTTCCCCATTAACTTTGCTTGCCAGAAAGTTGCAAAAGGGGCTCACATGACCGTCGGACACTGTGACCGTCATAAATACGAACCAGTTGTCAAGCATCTGAATGTAAATCATGGGGAGGCTTCATTGGTCATAAGTGTGAAAACAGTTGTAAGTCACTTTTTCAGTACCATTGTAACTGAACAGTCACTAAATTACATTGTTGTAATTCGAGGACTACCTGTGTTGTTGTTGTTGTTATTATTCAGGACTTTAAATATCAAAGAACTTTGTTTTTATTTAAAATTGTTTATCTTGAAAATTGGGCTTAGAATGCTATTAATATTAAAACAGGACAGTTAATTTCCAGCCTTCTAATGCCTTCTCCTATCCGATGAAAACTGAGGAGAAATGTTACAAAACTAGTTTTATAGCTTAACAGGTTATTTAACTTGCATGTTAAATGGCTACAGTGGAGCGTGAAAATTCAGTAGAGTTCATGAAAACAGAAAGTTGTAAAAACGCATTTTGAAAGAGACCTATACCATATCCGCCTGACTGGCATGTGATTGGATAGCTTTCTCCATCGATATAGGGCTTAAAACAGCTCCCACGTAGTTCGTTAAAGGTTATGGTTTCATCTTCCCACTAACCAATGAAATAAACATAAAGAGTTAATACTTTTCTTGAAAGGCAACAACCAATAGAGAAGACTACTAAGTTCTGTCCTCCATAAGAACTCCCTACATCTTTGGCCTTCTGTTAAGGAGAAGTATGGTGTTTGCCTGTTGCCTTTTGATATAGAGGGTGTTATCCGTTTATCTCCTACATTGTATGTCAGACATCTGTCCTTGCATCCACAACCCAGTCTTACTAAGTGAACAGCCCAGATGACCTGGATTTATCATAACAACATCAACTCGTTCTTATGTTTGTGTGCTCTTATGTATGTATGAATGCCTTCAAATTAGTTTTTACTCCTGGCAGCTGCCTTGACAGATTTTGGGGCATTTTCAATTGTGGATTACCATTATCTGAGAAGGGATGACTCATCCAAGGTTACTGTAACCCAAGCTGGCTTTGTTTCTAAGGTGAGACTCATGGCCTTGGTTTGTAGTCTGGCTTCTTTAACCATTACACCAGACTGTCTTTCAGCATTAGTTGTATTCTAGATAATTTCTCCAGAGGCCTGTTTCTTTTCCACTGGTCAGAGCTCAAGTTAAATCTAGCAATTAATCTCCTGAAAGGACGGTTGCACTGAATAGTGCACCAAGTGAAATTTAACACTCCTGTTAGAAAATGTGCACGGTTTTTATTGCTTTTTGGAGAAATGCATGAGTCATCTTCTGGGACCTTGAATTAATTTTTTCAGGCTTCCATATGATTCTGCTTCAACTTGTTAACAAGGTAAACGGCATTTAAGGCACCATCTCTGCCTGCTAGGAGTACAGGTAATCCTTGAGTTACAGCAGTTCATTTAGTGAACGTTCAAAGTTGCAACGGCACTGAGAAAAATGACTTATGACCGGTTTCCACATTTACAACCATTGTAGCATCCCCATGGTCACGTGACCAGAATTCTGATGTTTGGCAAGAAAGCTTGTAAAGTGGAGCAAAATTCGCTTAACTGTCTCGCTTAGCAAGAGAAATTTTGGGCTCAATTGTGGTCATAAGTTGAGGACTACCTGTATGTGCATTGTAAGACTTCTGTACTATTTGTTTGATGGGAGAATATTTTTGATTTTTTTTTTATTCAAATGACAGTAATACTCCACTAGTTATAGGTTATGATCTTTTGCTAATTTTTGTTTCAGTTTTCTGAAACAGAGTCCATAAGCTCTTCATATAGTGAATTAGCGTATTGGTGCTAAGACATTCCCCTTATTTCTTATTGGTGGGAGACATAGGCAAACATACAGTAGAACCATGGTATACTGGCATTGGAGAGTTGGTTATTTAGCTTCCAGTTCAAGAGCTGGCCAATTTTTTCAGGGTTAAAGTGCATTCCTTTATTTACAATAACAGAGTTGGAAGGGATCTTGGAGGTCATCTAGTAGTCCAACCCCTTGCTCAAGCACGAGATGCTGTATCATTTCTGACAAATGGCAGTCCAGTCTCTTCTTAAAAGCTTCTAGTGATGAAGCATTCACAACTTATATTGATTGTTCTCACTGTCAAAATTTCTCATTTCTAAGATGAATTTCTCCTTGATCAGTTTCCATCCATTATTGAGAGAAGCCACAGTTTATGGGACCCAGGAATCCACTATTCTTTTGCAGGATAACTATGGGATGGTCTTTGAGTCTTTTCCATTGCTTATCAAAACAATATAAGCTAATATGCTTGCTTTTACACCCAAAGCACTTCTTTGCTTTCAGGTACAATAGCCCTAATAACCTGTAGTATGGATTGATATCAGGAAGAGAAGGTCATAACTTAACCACAGAAGTTTCATAAGAGCAGTTTCCATATAGATGTTCCATATTTCAAATGTGAGAACAGTAGTGATAAATCAAACAGAACAATTATATATGAAAAGGAAATTGGTATGGGATAGCTTTGCTTATTTATTTTGGATCTATTGGCTGGGATTTTTGTACAAGTCCTGAATATATTTTAGTGTTCTAGCAAATAGGTCATTTTTGGACCCTTTTGCTGCTGATTTGATTCAATCTACCCATGCCTATTTACTACTTTTTCTATCTCTGTGCAATGAAACAAGCTCTTGTCCTAAAAAATTCTGGTTGCACTAAACTGAGTAGCCTCTATGGTACACTGATATTTATAGCTCTTTGTTGGCCATTGGCTTCCATGAACTAATGTTATTTTTCTGGAGGGATACCTTGATCAGAATTACCATTTAGTACTTGTACTGAATGTTATGATATGTATCTTCACAATAGAATAATTGCAATAGTACTTTAAGACACAAGTATAGGGGCAAAATATTTAATTCTCTGCAGCTATTTTACAGCAGAACAATAACTTGCTTGTTTAAAATGGGATCCAAAAACAGCAAGTCATTTGTTTGCCGAATAACTGAAGGTCACACATGGATTCTAAACATACTAAAGCATTATATTTAAAAATATTTTTTCTTGGAGGATAAATATATTTTCTCTCATGCTTCCCCTCAGATTCAGTTTTTGTAGCAAACCAAATCAGTAGAGCTAAAATCTTAAGAAAGAAAATAGGTGGTGATATGTATGCAACATAAGTAACATTCTAAAGCAGGGATGTCAAACTCAATTTCATTGAGGGCTACATCAAGGTTCTGTTTGACCTCAGAAAACTGGGGGCGTGGGGGCGTTGACCGGGGTGTGTGTGGTCGTGGTGGCCATGGCCGGGGTGGGCGTAGTCATGGTGGGCATTTGACACAGGCTCAAAATGTGCTTTTTGCCTTCTGTTCTTTTCACAGTGCTTTGCTATAACCATTTTCCTAGCTCTTCTACCAGATATTACGGGGAAACATTTATTACTTATTCTTCACACTCCACTAAACTTTTTATTTCTAAATTTATACTCCTATTGTTTAATAGTAAATTGTTTTTCCAGGAAGTAAAACTATTTATACTATTGTATTTTTATTATTCAGCTAATAAAAATACCATAGTATAAATAACGTGATAATACTAGACCTAATAGCAGAGGTAAATTTCCAGGATAGTAAGTAGAAATAGCGGTCAATTATAGATTGTTGATTATAGATTAAATGGACCTACAATATATAAAGTCTGGTATTAAACTGTAGTATTAAGATAGGATGTTGCTTGTTTTCTATCCAGATACTTGCGGCCACATAATTATAATTCAGTGCAATCCAGTCCTCCCACAGCACTCTGCCGGCTGCATGAAGGCCTCCTGCTACATGTTTTGGCCGGCAGAATGCTACTGGAGGTCGGGGTGGCCAAAAATGGGCTGCACAGAGTGCTGCTGGAGGCTGAAAAGCCAGAGGCATTGCAGATCGGTCCTTTGATATTTCTAGTCCGGACCCACGGGCCAGATTTAAGCAGCCTGCAGGCCTTGAGTTTGACATCCCTGTTCTAATGCATCCATTTTAATATGTGTATATGGTGGTTTAGGTATATATTAAATGAGATAATAAAATATATTCCCAGATGTCCATTGATATTTTAGATATTGTTGTATTAGAAACTTTTTGTCATGGGGCCTTTGAGTTTTAAAAGTTTGAGCCAGTGTTGTGTAACTATTTTAGTTGAATTGTACCAAGCTTTCAGAGGAGTCTAGTGTACCTCCTGAGAGTTTTAAGGCAGTTGTGCCATTCAAAATGCTGTCCATGTGCATCCATATGCTCTTTGCTTCACTGGCAGTCCCAATAAAAGAATTTACAAAGGATCTAGAACAGTAGGGTGACCAACCGTCCTCTTTTGCCCGGACATATCCTCTTTTTACGTCCTGTCCGGGGCGTCCGGGCGGGTTTTA
>JAEANM010019660.1:0-12304 GCA_017656035.1 Myanophis thanlyinensis | reverse complement strand
TGTATGTATGCATGTATATATGCATGTAAAGAGAATGTGTTAACATATTTCTCAATGTGAGAATGGCTTGTGTATGAGAGAAAGATTGGCCTAAGCAGATGAAAGGTCAGTTAGTTATCTAAATAACAACCATATTTTATAAGCAATTCATTTTAATTTGTACTATTCATTTAGTGCATTTTTTTGTTCTAATCCTATTAAGGGTGGAGACACTTGGGTTTTTGCAGGTACAAATATACAGATATTCATATGCCTGCATACATATATAGAGCACATATATACAACTGTGTAACATACGTATTTCTTGTGTTGAGAAGAATATAGTTGTTTTTTTCTATTAAGTCATAGTTTTGCAGAGGCAGAAAAAGAGGCTATTAAAGCTCTCATAGCTAAGACTTTCCTTTGTTCATTAAGACAGTTTTAAACAGAGAATTGTTTACATTGAATTGAATCCTGAGATTTAATCCTTCCCTTCAAAAACTTGTCTAGTTCTATGTTTTTTATTATGATTGTTTTCCGTATTAGAGATGGTATAGATATAGAGAAATTTATATGAAGTTTTATGTTAGGATTACAGTACATATACTTCGAAAATTATTTGGCAGAAAGGATATAGGCCTCACACAACTGCAATCACTCTCTGCTACTAAGTATAGCAGCCATGCCATTTTTTAGGCTTCTGCACAGGCCTGGAAACAGCTATTATTTTCAGAAATCACACACTAAATATTCTTAAAGTGACATTATTAAACTCATGCAGAAGTTGGAAAAAAGATAGGTTGCTTTAATTTCCAGCAGAAATGTGTTATGCTCAAGTAACACTACCACACCACTCTGAAGGGTGAAGAACTCTATTCTACATAGAGAACTACAGGATAGAATCTAATCTCCCAAATTAAAAATAGCAACACCTGTCAGGTACCAAAGTCTTGATGCCTCATGAATGTTAAATCATGGCAGAGAAATCCAATCTATGATCTGGACAGAAGAATATACACATGATGCAACAGAAGGCTTATGTACTCATCAATAAATAATAGTACTAGGCTGCTCTGTTTCTAGTGTTGCATGCAGATGGAAACACAAAAGAAATCATAGAATTTAGCAGTAGCATGGTTTTTTAAAATTAAATTCTAATAGATCTTTCGATAGTAATCAACACAGTTATGCTTCCATTTCATTGATCAATTGTTCCCTCTTGTTGGCCCATATGGAAATCTCTCATTCCATCTCTGAACAGAGATACCTTTGGCCTTTCAAGGAAGTCATCCCAGGTTAGATGGAATTATGCTTAAAAGATGTGCTTGAGGGCAATTATTGAAATATGATGAACTATTATAAAGTTGGAGACTCAGTGAACAGCTTGGATGCATTCCTTCTCATTAGCAAAATCAAAATAAACTAATACATTATTTATTGTGAAAATCTTACGCATAGCATCAATTCCCTTATTTAAAATTGTTTGTAATATGCAGAGAGATCTGCAATTTTTTTTTTTGTCTAAGAAGAGTATTGTCAGGTTCTGTTAGGTTCCAGCAGAAACAGAGACGGAGTCAGCCTTGATTGATGAGAATCAGGATTTATTCTGCCATAACCTCCAGCACAAACTGACTATTACCATCATGGTACAGTGAAGTTAGCATTGTCTTCCTGTTCTCCCTCCACCAGTTAAATGCTGTCTGCCATGCCCCCACACACACACCCATAGCGCGCGCCCGCGCCCCCACCCTGCCCCACCCCACTCCGGAGCTCAACTAATCATACTTTGTTCGTTTGTTGCCTTGTGTTTGTTGTGATCGTCCGGAAGAAGCAAGGCAGCACAGACACGCTCAGCAGTTGTGTGGGTGAGCTGGATCAACTGCACTATGACCAACACTTCTCGTAGCTGTTGGATTTAGGGTTTCTGGGTCTGTTTTGAAATGGCTACAGTCCTTGCTTTGCTGCAATACCAACGCTCTGCTGTTTCGCACACAGCTGAGTGTCAGTTCGGAAAACCCCAATGTGGCCTCTCTTCTTGAATGGCGGCTCCGGGTTATATAATATGCCCGGAGCTGACAAGTATATTTTAACAATGGCTGTGATGGTTATTCATATAGTGGCATGTCTAGTAGCAAAATTGTCTTACTTCAGCTTCACTAGATCCTTAGAAACTTGAAATTACTCTGATGACTTAAAAATTATGCTAGCAACTACACAACAAACTGAAAAGGGCTGTTTAGGCATTCTTTTTTTTGAAGTTTGTCCATGAACGTATTTCCCCAAATATGTCATTTTCCTCCAGGGGTGTTACCAAATGGACCTTCTATTATGCAGTTTTTTCCAACATTCATGGAAGCTGAAAAGGGGACATCATTTTTCACGCATCTTCTTCTTCATTCGGCTATTCCCATTAGGGGTCGCCACAGCAAATCAACTGCCTCCACCCAAAACTGCCTCCACCTAACTCTATCTTCGGCATCCTCCACTCTCACCCCCATCACCTTCATGTCTTCTTTTAGCACATCCATATATCTCCTCTTTGGCCTTCCTCTTGACCTCTTGCCTGGCAGCTCCATTTCCAACATCCTTCTACCAATACAACCACTGTTCCTCCTCTGCACATGTCCAAACCATCTCAATTTGGCCTCTCTGAGTTTGACCCAATACAGCCAACCTGAGCTGTCCCTCTAATGTGCTCATTCCTAATCCTGTCCATCCTGGTCACTCCTAAAGAGAAACATTCATATTTTTCTTCCCTCTTTACTTATTAAGATCAATTAAGAATAGAAACACAACACAATCATATAATGCCTTTGCTGGCAGTTGTACAATACAACAGTTCTGGCAAGCTTGGTTTTTATTTGGTTCTTCTACAATCAGGCTCTGAAGAGTCTCCATTGGTGCTGATGAAGTCCATTATTTATTCTCAGGGAGGAAATACTTCTGCAAAGATGAATATTGTATAGGTATGAAAATAAGATTTAGTGTATGTGTAAAAATGGAAAAAGTATGCAAAAATTACATTCATGTATGTGAACATAATAAAAGCAAGAAAGTATGTGTTCAGGATTAAGTGTCAGATTAAATTTTCCAAATGTGTAATAAATAAAACCAGTAGATCAACATCTAGTTAAGATCCACATTGTTTTTCTAGGAAGGCTTCCTTGTATTTTAACAGCAGTATGTGATTTCTTTCACGAACTCATCTTCTCCAGGGAGAAGCATCACCTATTCAATATGTGAAAGTGGTACAAAATGTTAAAAACACAACAAATCCTTCTAGAAACAAAGGAATTCACTTCTATAGACATTGTAGGAAAAGAACCATATTAGTCTATGATAAAAAAAAAAATTCAGGAGACTGGTGGCATCTGTTTTGATTAACATTCTTTAAGATTTCAGGAGCTGTAGCTCACTTCATCAGATGCATAGAGTAGCTTGATATGGTTTTACAGTGATATGGGCTTACATTTACAGTGGGATGAAGTGGGAGGAAGGGAAGATTGGTTATGTGGATACAAGATACATGTGAGACAGATTACAAGTACTTTATCAATTAACAAATGTAATGTGCTAAAAGTCCATTGTGTTTGTTTAGATAGCCTGAAACCTTTTGAGGGATGTGAATTCAGCAATCTCTCACTCAGTTTCAATTTCAGTTTCAGTTTCAATTTATATAACTGCTTTTCTTGGCAAGAATGGTTAATGGTTCTAGCAATCTAATTTTTCCAAAATGTTCACTGTGCAATAGTGCAATAGAGTGCCCTGGGAAATTCAAATGGTCTAATATTATTTTGTCCTTGTTTTGAATCAAACTTCAGTCCATTAAATTTTTATTTTCAAAATGTGACCCATATATCTTAAGTAAAATCTTACATGGAATCCAGAGAGACAGTACTGTCATATATCATTAGAGGAAGAACATGTGAAGGCATCTCTGATTCTATGTGTAAACTTGTTGGGTTGCAAACACAGGGTCAAAATAGAGCCCTGAGTTTGTTTTCCATATTTGTATCATTGCTATGTCTAGTTGGGTGGGTCAGTGGTTGCCCGAATGCAAGTCTGGACCTACCACTGGGTGCCTTAGAAAGTGTCATTTGCCCTGTCTGAGCCATAAATTATTAAGGATGCACTTTAATGGTTTGATCTGTAAGCTGTAGTTGCAGCCAGCAATGTCTTTGATTCTATTTGTGTGGTTTAATTGGTCCTTTCTGATGCCACTCCATAACATCCAATGAAACTATGGCTCCCAAAAACTTTTCATAAAATGTGTTAACCAGAAAAGGTGCTACAAGACTGCTGATTTTTACTTGATGTAGCAACACTTAAATTGTGAAGGCACCATTTTAAAAAATGAGATTATCAATAAAAACCAGAAGTAAGCAAGATTGAGATGTGTGTCATTGCCAGACACAAATAAGTGTAGGCATGAATTCAGCAAGCACCATGGGTGGCAAATAAATTATCCCTTGAAATTTAAGAATGAAAGGAAAGGATCAAAAAGGAGAGAAAAGAAATAAAAGATCAGAGGCTAAAAAAAAACCCAACAACCCACAGGAATGTTCCTAGATCAAGACCATGTATCAAAATGTTTCCTTCCATTAGCTTGTGAAGGGCAAGCAATCAACAGCAAATCAACAGCAAATTGGTTAAGTGATCAAAAAGTCTTTGAACAGACTCCCCAAAACAAGTCAAGGTTTGAAAGATATTGCCACATTATATTTGGTAAAGAACATTTCATAATGACAAGAGGCAACCAAATCCGTTCTTCTGCCCCCAAGGTAGTTCTGCTTCTTCTTATCACAACAATCTGGTCAATTTGCTCAGCAGCAGGAGACCTATCAGTAAAACAGTATACCAAGAGAGAGAGAGAAAAGAAACACTGTCTGATGCTGATATGCCTTTGTCGACAAAGAAATACAACTGTTGATATCTAAGGCCGAGGCACACATCAGAAGAATGTAATCCGTTCTCCTAACCCGTAATCCTTCAGGAAAGTTACACCATAATTATAATAATCCCCAGCCAGTACCATTCTGTCTATCGGCGTGCTGAATTAATCTCCTAGAAAAGACACTTATTTCAAAAAACTGATTAGACTACTGCTTATGTTGGTAAAATATGGAAAAGGAAAAAAATGCACTAAGATTAAAAAGTGTGACTAAAAAAGGACTAGTAGTATATGTCCACTGTTTCATACTTTTAAGCAGTTTTTCAGTATTCACCAATTTTCTGGAATTGCACAGGTAATTGAATTTGTATTTATTTAAGGGATGTCTTTCTTTTATGAAGAATAACAAACACTGGATTTTGCTTGATTCTGTCCAATGTTTTTTTTTTATTTGTGAAGGAGAGGAGGATATAAATATTTTTAATAGAATATATCACATAGCTAATCCTCAACTTGCAATCATTTGTTTAGTGATCAGAGTTACAAAGGTACTGAAAAAAGTGACTGATGACAGTTTTTGCCATATTTACATGATCAAAATTTGGGAAATTTGTAATTAGCATGTTTTTATATAACCCTTTCACTGTCCTGGGGTTATATTATCACCATAACCTTTCCAGCTGGCTTCCAACAAGCAAAGCTTATCGAGGAAGCCAGATTCACTTAACAACTGTGCTGATTTGCTTAATGTGGCAAATAAGGTCATAAAATGGGGTGCAACTCACTCAACTGTCTTAATTAGCCAAGGAAATTTTGAGCTTGATTGTGATAAATTGAGATAGCAACTGATATCTATTTGTTTATTATGTCTTCTATGTAGGGGTCATTTCTTAGAAATAAAATATGCCATGGATGCTTTATTACATTGTTTCTTTTAAATGATATTTTAAATATCCAGTTAGAAATAATATATAATAATACCCACATACCTCAAAATAACCTACACAAATTGAATTAATCTCTGCAATGGAGCATTGCTTTTTTAAAAAATGACTTTCACATCCAATGTTACATTTGTACAAACCATGTTTTAAAATCATTAGAAATATTGAAAAACTTGCAAAATAGAAAATGGATTAAAATCCACCCTCCCTCTAAATCCTTGTAGCCTTAGCCCTGGTATTACCAGAGATTCCCCCGCTCCCGCCTTTCCATTCATTCCTGTCCAATTTTCAGAGCACTTGGACGAGCCTCATTTCATTCCCAGGACAGGCCTCACCAAATGACTCTTGCTTGATTACATTGTTAGAGTTCTTACAGTCCTGTTTTCCACAGATATAGAACTGGGGTTCACATACACACACACACATTCAACTCAATGTGTATCCCTGATACTCATTCTCTTTCTGCATCCACTTTGCTTTGAGGGTTAGTCCTGTTAGACTTTTGCAGCATATAAAATCTTATATTATTTTTATTAAATTCATATCTCATCTTCTCAACAGGAATTCAAGGTGGTATATAAATAGCATTTCCATCTCAATTTTTCCCCACAACGATAATGTTGAAAGATAGGCTGAGACAAAAGGGAATGATTGACCCCAAATCTTCCAAAAGGCAGGTGGTGCCACAGATCTGAGTCTTCCCCCATTTTGATCAGCATCTTCACCACTATACCACAATATGTTTTAGTACCACAGAGCTTTGTGGTCCCATATTATCATTACACCACATGCTATGTAATAATAATTTTATCACATAAAATCTGATGTGTTTTTTAGAGTGTGGAGATTTATTGTCTTCTTGGTAAGATCCAGTGCCTTTTAAAAAGCTGTATTGCAGTACTAACAATTTTTGCTCAGCATGGTGGTTTAGAATAAGAAATATAAGAGCAGTGGAAAAGTAAAATCATTCTCCAGAGAACAGTTATCTAAGCAATGGGAAGTGCTTAGAGGACAACAGGACTGACCCAGAAATCACATATCGGCAATAAATATCTCCAGCAGTATCAAACAATTATAGTGATATGGTCATATTGTTTTGAATGGTATGATGAGACCAATGTCTGTTTTTGAAATGCCTTCATAATGTAGGTTAATTATTATTTTATTTTCTGCAAATTCAGTGTTTATTTGAGAGGACGTCGATGACCTGTATAAGACCTATGCCCTACAAACAGAATACCTGGGCCATACCAAACTTCAAAGTTACGTTTTTCTTTGATCTTCCATCTATAAATCTGATAATCCATACTCAGGCCAGCGCTAAGAAAGTATGTTGTCTAGCCGATAGTGTTGGACTTGGAATTCAGATTCCCTTGAACTCTGTGGGTGGCCTTAAACAAACCATGCCTGTGCAATATCTGTTGCCTATCTGCAAAAAAGAAGCCCAAATGAGAACGAATAAACATTTACCTTCTGTACATTATAAAGAACAAAATTTTGCTATGCACTTTCTGCCTTCTTTTCAGATAAGACCTCCCGGTTGTATCCTGATTATCCAAATGGAGTCAGTTGTCTTTGTTCTTATCATTTTCATCAACCAAACTTGAATTACCTTTTACCCCTCTTGTGATTCCATTTTAGAAGAGCCGATTGTTGTTCTTTGCAATTGGTAAAGTCTGTACTTGGCATGAACAGAAATGAATGAAATTCTTGCAGAGGCTCTAAGGCTGCTCTCTCTGGACCAGGAGCGAGGCAGTGGTGCAATTTCAGGCTAGACAGTTTATGCTTCTGTTCCATTCTAATGCATTTCCCCTATACAATATATAGGTGTTATCATTCAGGTTGGAAGCGGACTATTTTTTAACTCTTGAGATATATCCATATTTAAAAAATAAAAATGATAGTATAAACAAAATAAGGCACAAACAGGCAAATGGATGCGCATGCACACATACATGTACATGTACACACATGTACATTATGTACTTTTAAATTTTAAAATTTTTAAGGTTTTTTTTTAAAGCTAGGCATTATATATAGTTAGGCTTAATTTCTCATGATTTTATAGTGATGGTTCACTTCTGGATCTGTCTCTAAAGTTGTAGTTGTAGATCAAATTCCTTTTTTCCCTTTGATCCTGTTCTTCCACATTATTTGTTGTCTTTACTTGCTACTCCCTTCATCCTTACCAAGTGAAATAATTGTTTTTAAGCTATCACGCACTTGCATCACATACCCAAAATACAGTATGAGTTTATCATAGTATTAAAGGGTTTTAAGTCTCTACTTGACCCAAGACTGACTGACTGGTTCTTCTTGCAGTCATTGGTGTTCCTGACAACTATCTTGGTCCCATTAATTGGAAGGCAGTTTTCTTTTGTTCTTTGTCAGCGTGATACACTATACTATAATATGACAAAATATTGCTTTAACTAGTCTGATGTTTGTTGTTATAGAAATATCCACATCTTTCATGATCATGTCTAAATTTGTCATTATCTTTTCCTAGGCTTAATACCCTCTCTATTTCTTCAGCACACTGTCAATCATGAGCCCAAGAAAACATTTGTTCTTGAGCCCAAAAAAATAAAACTATCACATTCACTGCTTCACTTTCAATTGTAAGTTCAACAACCATGCAGCATGACATTCCTTTTGCCTTAACAGTTAACATTAACCTGATATTTTCTCTTTCCCTTTTTATTTTCATGAGCTCTTGCATGTCCCTTTTACTTCTGCCAACAGTTTCATCTCCATATCTCCCATTATTAGTGTTTCAGCCCCCAGTTCTGAATCCAGCTATCATTTCTTCCAACCATGCCATTCTCATAACCTCTTCTTTTGACCCTCTGAAATTCCGCTTCATTGATTACAACAAAATGTTTGACTATGTAGATCATCCATGATACATACTTAAACATTTTGTTGTAATTACTAAAGCAGAGGATTCATGCAGAGGTTTAAAAGAAGAGGTGTTTAGAACAGTTCCAATGTTGTTCTTTGTTCTTATTTATCCAGATTTATAGATTATATAATTCACTGCACCTTTTCTTCACAAGCTCAAGATGAAAATCTTCCTCCTCCTATATTCTCTGTACAGCTCTGTGAAATAGGTTGGGCTGAGAGAGAATAATTCATTCAGAATCCCAAGTGATTGTTTATTTTGAGAACTGCCTCTAGGAACTTCTTAGAAATTTTAATTCAGATATTTAAATCAGACCCATGTAGCATATTCCAAAATCTTCTTGAAGGAACCCTTCTGTCTTCTATCCTATTTTGAGTGGATTGCAGACATTTTGTCCATCCATGTCCACTCCTTCTTTTATATACATATATAGCATGAAGGTCATTTATAGGAATCAAACAGCCACATAGCCAAATATGTTATAATTATGTAATGTGATAGATCTGTCCCTTTCACATTTTCTTCTTCTCCATTATTCATCTTATGTCTCTCTGACTTTACTTAAAACAGTATTTTCATTTGGTATCTCTCTTAATGTATGCTATATATCCTTCATAGGATCTTAAATTAAACTTTCTGACATTCTGACTCTCAGAATATTAAGGCAGTCGTATATAGCTTTTTTTTTTTTCTTCTGTTTGGTCATGTCCAATTCTCAGAGATTTCCTGAACAAGTCCCTGCAGTTTTCTTGGCAAGATTTTTCAGAAGTGATTTGCATTGCCTCCATTCTAGGGGTGAGAGAAAGTGAATGACCTAAAGTCACCCAGCTGGCTTTCTGCCCAAGGCAGGACTATAACTCAGGTTCTATTTCTAGCCTAATGTCTTAACCACTACATTGAACTGACTCTCATATAACAATACTATACTAATATTTGCCTTCCTCTACAAATCCCTTCGGCAATTTATGAACTTAATAGCAAATTGCCTTTCCTTCTTTTTCTGACTTTTTCTATTATACAGTCTTGTTTGTAATAATGTGGTTGTTAAAGAGAGCTGAATGTCTGAAAATACAATTCACAAATTGGATGGATTTTCTTTAAAATTATTGTGTGGGCTTGGATTTCAACCTGGCTTGAATGGGCTGTTTTATAAATGTCCATTTCTTTCTCAGAGGTCCTGCACAGTAGCTTTCACACAGTTTTGTTATAAGTGGCAATCAGTAAGTTTTTACAAGGTACCAGGGAGACAATGATAGGGAAATTTCAATCAACTGTTAAAGCTATTATAGGCTTCCTGCTGAGGAAGAAGAATTGAAGTTGTACCCTTACTACTACTATTCAAGCAAGCAACCAGGAATATGGAATACTATAATTAGTGTATTCTCATCTACATGAACATAACTTAAGACTAAAGCAGGGAAAACCAGGACAAATAGTGTTTATTTCAACAGTATCTGCACTTCTTTATACAAATTCTTGATAGACAAATTGTGCAGTGAGGCATCCCATAGAGAGCAATATAAGATGACCTACATTCAGATGTTCTTTAATCATCCTTTTACTAATATGTTAATTTATAATTTTGCCAATTCTGGCTGGTATGTAAAACTTAGATGAAAATGTCTTTGTAGTAGCAGCCATCAATAGCTTGCTTCTCCATGAACTTATGGTCTCCTTTTAAAATAGTAGCTACATCAGTGATAAAGTTAGCACCTAGACCCCTCCTAGAAGAATTAAAGAATTTAGGAAATATTTAAAAAGGCAGAATATTATATTTCCCTAGATGAGAAATTGAGAAACATGCTCTTGGAGATAAAGCCTCAGCTCCCTGCCCACCCCCCATCCCCAAAGCAGATATTGAGCTGAGGCAGCTTTAGAAATGCAGATTTGGTAATCTATTATTGTCTGCAGCAAAGTCTGGCTCTGAACAAAGGCAGGGCAAAACCATTCAGCCACAATAGGAATTGCCCAACAAGCCCCTTCATTGCATCAGCCAAGCTTCAACCAAGCCTGGGACTCAGAAAACCTACAAGGTTAGCTATGACCCCTACAACAGCCAATAGAATACATGTTCTTGCACAGGAACAGGAAGCTCAAGTTCAAAGCCCAAGAAAGGGTATAAATACCTCTCTCTCTCTCAACTCCATGCAGTCAGTTGCACTAGGACCATGTGCTTGATGGTTCTGCTACATTAAACCATCTTTCCAATCAGCCTCCATGATTCCAGTGTCTTTCTCCCTGTTCGAAACTGAACCAGATGGATAATTCTTCCAATAGTACCATACCCAATAACAACAATTTCCATATTTAATATATGTGCTTAAGTGGCCGTGTGTGTGTGTGTGTGTGTGTGTGCTTAAGTGACTATATATAATTCAAAAAATTATAAGCAAAATTCACACAATATCACTTTTGGAATTCTCAAAAGTGCTCCTTCTAAAGGAACTGGATTATATTTTCTTTTGAGGAAGAAGAGAAAATCTTTCACTTCTCATCCAAGAAGCTTCATCAATTCTGATGGTGTGGGGGGTGGGGAATGGAAGGATCAGTGCTGGCAGTTGAGACTGGATTGTGGGGGTGGGGAGATGAAAGGATAGGTTCTGATAGGATGGGTGGTGGTGGAAGGACTTTCTTTGCAGTCATCTGGACATTAGCACTCTCTGAGAGCTGTTGAGGAAACTTGGGGGTTTATCTATGCCCTCAGGGTCACTTGAGTCAGGGTGCAATTGATTGTAGAATCTTCTTGGAACTGCTGCAAAGGCTGTGTTGTAAACTGATAAGTGGTGTCTTATTTCTTCTTCCTCCTCTTGTTCTTGAGGAAAAAGAAAAACAGTCCAGTAGCCTTTGAAACAACTTTGACCTGGATAACAGAGAATCTCCACAGACACTGCTGGAATTCATTCCTGAATTAGTGTCTTAGCTATCCTGAATGGGATGCTTGGATTTATAATCAAAACCATACAGAAGAAATCAGATTAACAAGTTCTTTTTTAAAAAAATTCTAATTGTACCTTTGAGTTCCTTCTAACGCTGATGCATGTTTTGAAACATCTTGAACAGAATAAGCATAAATGTGTTAAATGAATATACAAGCTCTATCTAACACGGACAGCAGAGGGCACCAGATATCCAATAGGAAAATCAGAAGCCTTTACATTAAGTTTTTCATGTTAGCTTCTAGAATCATTTCACTACTATTTTTAAACCAGTCAATCTCTATGTATTCAATGTTTCTATGTATTCAAATTACTAAGGATACCAGATTTCAGCTGGAAAAACCCTAACCCTATCTCAGCAAAGAGATACAAAAACTCTATCACCACCACCACCCCTGCCATTTAGTGATTCTTAAGGTTTTGCTGGCTATATCATTGCCCTATAATTTACAGGGGACTAGATTTTTCCATACTTCACTTGGAAAGTATATATTCTCAAAATAAAACACTAAGATTTTCCTTCCTGAAAATGTTTTGGTGTTTATTATAGATATTTGGCTTCTAATCATATAAATAACTATAATTTAGCTCTGTGTGTGTATATGTGCGTGTGTGCGTGGTTGTTATTTGTGTACTTTTCTGATCATTT
>JAEANM010019659.1:0-12304 GCA_017656035.1 Myanophis thanlyinensis | reverse complement strand
CAGCACAAAGCAGAAAAGAACATACCAGACCCCCATCATCAACAATAGCCCAGTGGAGAGAGTGGACTGCTTCAAATGCCTAGGTGTCCATATCTCATAAAACCTAACATGGACCCAACACATTGACACCGTGGTGAGAAAGGCTCGACAATGCCTATACCACCTCAGATGACTGAAAGACTTCAGACTGCCCCCAGCAGTACTCTGAAACTTCTACTCCTGTATAGTAGAAAGCATCCTGATGGGCAACATCACCACATGGTTCAGGAACAGCATCATATAGCACAGGCAAGCTCTACAGTGGGTAGTGTGCATAGCAGAGCACATCATCTGTACCAAGCTCCCTGAACTGCACTCCATCTACAACAGCAATGCTAAACTACAGCCAGGAAAATAATGAAGGACCCCAGCCACCCCAACAACAGACTGTTCACCATGGTGTGGTCAGGACAGCGCCTCCACTCCCTGAAACCCAACACAGAGAGACTAAGGAGGAGCTACTTCCCACAGGCAATACGGACCCTAAACCAAACCACAACAAACCCAGGACTATAAAGTATTCATATAATCTACCTCTCTAAACCACTCCCTAAATTATTCTCCCTCCCTGTCTATACTATTCTCTTGCCCTACTACCTATGGTCGCAAGTGGTTGCATACACATTTCACTGCATTTCATACGCATTTTGTATGTCTGTGCATATGATCAATAAAATTTGATTTGATTGATTTGACAGCAAATCACTTTTGGAAAACTGGCCAAGAAATCTTGTTCTAGAATTGCACCCAAGCTGCCTATTATTATTGGTATTACCTTTACTTTTTTTTGCTGTTTGTTCATTATTATCATGGCGAGTTGCACAATCAGCCAGATGTTTAGACTGGATTTGGCATTTTTATTTATATGCCATATTTAGAAACCACCTTACAGAGTATTGCAGGCCCAATTGGCAAAAAAAAGCTCAGGACAGTATAGGTTAGAAACATGAGAAAGAGGCCTTCATCCTGCAGTGGATAAACAATGGCTAAGATGATAATGGTGATGATGATGATTTTAGAAATCACCCATCTCCCTCAAAGAACAATTCTTTTATCTGCCTATTAACTCCTTCATAAGGACTTGGATAGGCAGTTGTTGTTTGATTATGTTAATTTTATTATGATTGGTCACACAGTCAGCCCAAAATTTAAACTGGATGTGGGCTTTTTATCCATATATTTGAGTCCCTTTCAAGGACCAGGGAAAGGCAGAAGCTGTTGTTTGATGGGGTTAAAGGTGTTGTCACAGGATGTAAGTTGTTCCAAATAAAGCTGTCTTTTGACTGATTGTGATTTTGTCAGTGCTGATAGTGTTCAAGTGTAGCTCCAGATGTTTTGGGATTGGACCCAAGGCATCTATCACTATTGGTATTATCTTTGCTTTTTTATTCAATTATTATTTGAGTGGTAACTGTTTTTAACAATAAGAATGAATATTAGTGTCTTTTTTGCCATTGGTGGGAGAAAATCAGGAAGGGAAATGGAGCCAGCGAGATTCATCAATTGCCTTCTTTAATTTGCCAACATGAAAACTATAAGGACAATATAACTTGCTGGTCTCATTACTGTGATAGAATAGAGATGAAACATGGAGACAGCACAATTTATGCTAGTAGATATGTCTGCCTGTGGATTGATTAATTGATAGTAATCCAGCTGTTGGGCTGTGCCCAATTTTTCTCTCCTAGCATACAAGATAAAATTAAAAGCTATTAGGGGTAAAAACCAAGCTGTATAACTAAAAATAAAAATTATCTATCTCTATTTCTGTTGGAAAGAGATATGATAAGAAAAGGTACACATTTAGATGCTGCTAGTCTTTTCATTCTTTTTTATTTGCTAAACAGAGTTGTATTTAACTTGTATGGATTTATGTACAGGCTGGTATTTAGCAATTGTTTAATAAATCTCACAGTCTGTACTAACTTTATATAATCTGTTTCAAACAGCTGTCAACCGATTGTTTCTGGATGCACAGAATCTGAATGTTCAACTTCAACTAAATAAAACAAATAATATCAGATCCACAAAATACTTTCTCCATATGATTACGCAGTGAAGGAAAACAACAGAGTTCCTAGATTCAGTTCATTAAATAGAGTGTCCAGAGATCTCTGATCTGAAATTCCTGGTATCTTTCAAGATGAAGTGAATAGAAATATCTCAAAAATGCAAAAAAGCCAAAGAAGGTAAAATGGCTGTCCACTGATTCATTGAAAATAGTCAAAGAAAGGCAGAAAGCAAAAGTGAACCATTAGAGGGAAATGTACTTAATTAAAACCAAAGTTCAAGAGAAGACCAGGAGAAAAGGTGTTACATCTAAATATGCAATGCAAAGAAATTTAGGATATCAATTGAATTGAAATTCAAAATGTTTCTTTAAAAAAATCAAAAGATTATTTATACCTAAGTAATAAAAAACGGATAAGCAAAAATCTAGTGAAGAAAGAAAATATTAAAAGGAATTGTACAAAAAAGTATCAAAATAGTTAATACTTGTGATGATTTCATTATTGAATTTAAACTGAATGTAATAGGAAATAAAGTTAAGTTGCCTTTAGAAAACATGATAACAAAACTGCAGGAGTAGATTAATACCTTTCAAGTTGATTTACTTCAAGGATTACCTGCCATTTGTAAATGGGTACAGAAAAGAGTAAAATAGCCAAACTTAAAAAAAAAACATTTTATATTCCAATATTTAAAAATGGTGCTAAAGAACATTCAAAATATCGAACTATTATAATTATGTCATAAGTAGTAAGTAATGATCAAGGTTTCACAATCCAGACTGTGAGTAACGAAAACTATGAAATGAACAAGCTGATTTTAGAGAGGCAGGAAAATCCAAGATCACATTGCTAACATTCAACAGATAATTGAAAAAGCATAGTAGTGACTGTACATTGTGAATTTAGTAAATATAGAAAGGTGTAAACCTTTGACTATGAAAATTACAACAAATTATGAATAGCCCTTAAAAACATGAGTATGCCTGGCAGTTATTCACCTATTGAAGAATTTTTATGATGAACAAGAAGCAACATTTAGATAGGAACATGGAACAGCTATAGGACTCAAAATTGGGAGAGCAGTGCATCAAGATTTATTGATTTAACTTATATGCAGAATGTATCATGATAAATGCTGGCAGAAACATCAATAACTGGAGACACACCTTGATGACTGTAGAAAAGAAGTCTTGTTGAAAGTGAAAGTTAAGTGGTTGAGCAAAAAAAATGGTTTACTGCTCAATGTTTCAGTGCTAACCTAATGCAAATTAGGTTAGAGAAAATTTGAAAGTTTAACTACTTAGAGAAATTTTTTTAAATACTAGCAATAGCACTTAGACTTATATACCACTTCACAGTGCTTTAAAGCCCTCTCTGTGGTTTACAGAATCAGCATATTGTCCCCAACAATCTGGGTCCTTATATTACTGACCTTGGAAGGATGGAAGGCTGAGTCAACCTTGAGGCAGTGAGATTGAACTGCCAAACTTCTGGCAGCTGTCGGTCAGCAGAAGTAGCCTGCAGTACTACATTTTAACCACTGTGCCACCCCAGCTCTACTAACATATCTTTTCTTCTCTCAAGAAAGTTCCACAGGATTAAAAAAAAATCACAGGGATGAGGATCGTACTCTGAAAAAAACCTGCTATATGGAAGAAAGTACTCTCATGAAGGAAGACAAATATATGTGGCCCAGAATCCAGCAAGAAAGACTCTTATGGAACTAGATAAAATATTAAGATGGAGAGATACCATACTAACAATAAAGCTACATTGATACCTTTGAATTGTTGTTCTGGATAATATTTCTGTGAAAGAAGAATTCAGTATTGGATCAAGAAATACAAACTGTACAGTGGGAACATTAATAATAGGAAAGGAAGAATCATTGAAAAAGATTCATTGAAACACTGCCACAAGACTAAGTGGCTAAATACTGTGTTATCACTAATACAGCAAGTGTGTACAAGAATTCAAAAAAAAAAAAAATGAGAGTCCTGAAAGGCAATCCCAGTGAAGTTATGTTCATTGGATCATGAAGAATCAGAAGTGACAGAAAGACTGAATCAAATAATAGCTATTTTAATATTTTAGGACAGTACATGTTTTTCATTTGTTTGTTGTCTGATTACAAATTTTCTTTTGTCAATCCCAAAATTGCCACTCATGATGTTCTTTAGATAAGCCATGGAAACACTTTTCTATCCTGCCTTCTTTGATGAGATTATTTATTGCACATAGGGGCAACTTGCAGTCCAGACTTCAGATGATACCAGTATAACTCTGGCTGAATCACCAAAATATTGCAAGTCCGCAATTGAGCAAAAAGCCGGAAGGAATACAATTAGGGTATGTGGGTGATACATGGAATGAGTCTTTCTAAGGTGATGTGAATTGAGTGAGGCAAGGAGGAAGCAGGCACTCACCATGCCTACAGCTGGTGTGCACAACTAAGACGATATCTATTGATATGCAGACCTCAGCTCCCAGCACACTGCCACCCACTCATTTTATAGAATACCATAGGTAATTTAAAGTTTCTGATTTTCATCTGAGTAGCCTCACAAAGATGCTTCACAATTTACATTTTCCATCACAAACATTCATCTGTCAAAAATGTTGTTATCGTGTCAAAGAAAGTGTTTATTTCACAATGTATTAATGGCTTCCCAATGCACCTACCCAGAATAAAAAAGCACTCACTGTCATTTATATATTATGAAGTATACATTAGCTTTCTGAGATATCACTGGGCAGAAATAGAATCCCAAAATGTCAGCTTAGATTTTTACTTCTCTTATAAAACAAAAACAGATGAGGACAATATGTGTAGCTCAGTGCTGGAGTTTTTGGTGCTCTGTAAGCTTTGTATCATAATCTTTATCCAAGTGTTTCCACACAAGTTTTACTTTATTGACTCTCTTAGACCAAGGACATGAAACATGGTGTCTTATTGGACTTCATCATGGAAAGAGAAGGAAAAGAAGATAACCTTATATTTTATAGAATCTCCAATTCTTCCCTTGGTAATAGATGTTATCCTGACAGATGCCTACATTGCTATTACCATGTTATTTCTGCCTGTTGGTTATGGAAACACTTGTATATAGATATACAATAAGTATGGACATATTAACTCTCTCCTACCCCCCCAACACTATGTTATTTCTAATATTTAAAATGGTAGATTCCTCACAAATGTAGTTGTATGTCCATTGGCAGAAATAATTTCCACCTATGCAAAAAGATGTCATTTAAAAAAAAAATTCCCATTAAGACAGAAACTCCTGTGCTGTTCCTGTCATTCTGTTTGAGGAGTAAAAGCTGGTGCCGTCTTCAGCCAAGGAAAATGTTTTCTTGACTGTAATACTGAGCAGCACACAACAAAACCTGCTTATCTGGTGAGATGACAAGGGTATTGCCTCCCACGCAGTTCTGTCCAGGCATTTGATGTGCTTTTTTTTTTAGTAGCCCATAATTACATTCCTTGCCAGCCATAAGGATCAAATTGAGCTTGTGCAGTTGGATTTGTAAGGTAGGATAATGAGATGGGACTCCCTTGACGAGCTGGCTGTCCTAATGGTCGACTAGTCTGTTCTTAGATTAACATGGTTATAATCATGGAATCTGAATAGAATGGCATTATCTCCTGTGAATGCAAATTGCTTTATGTTAGATTGTTAAGAGATTTGTCATCAACTTTCTTTCAGCCACCTGCAAGCTCTCTAAATTTGTATCTGCCATATTACACAACCTTGAATCAGAACTCCTAGAGAGCCCCCAGTCAGAGAAACAAGGTTTGATTGCAAAATGTATCCATCTGCAGAATCCCAATTTCTTTTCCCATTGCTATCTATAGGGAAAGTGTTGACACAGGCTAACCATCCCAGTATTTGTTTATTCACATGTTGAATGCCACTCAGACAACATGACTGTTTAATTCTGAATATAATAAAGATGTGTAGATTAAGCTGCTGAATGATAGTAGGCAAATTATAGAGAGCCTATTTATTGTAGCTACATATTACCCTTTCATGAATTCTGGATTTTTTTAACCTAGCTTCATAATAATGCTTGCACTGAGTGAGGGGTTGGACTATATTTAGACTATAACATGCTGGCTGGGGAATTCTGAAAGTGAAAGTCTATATGTCTTAAAGTTTCCAATAGCACTTAGATTTATATATCACTTCATAGTGCTTTACAGCCCTCTCTAAATGGTTTAAAGTGTCAGCATATTGCCCCAGATCAATAGATCGATCAGGGGTGTCAAACTCGATTTCATTGAGGGCTGCATTAGGGTTGTGTTTGATCTTGGAGAGTCAGGGTGAGCATGACCAGCATGATGTCACTTGTGTCAGGGGACACCTGTAGTGGTCCGAGTACTCTGCCATTGAAAATGGGCTGCCGAGCTCCGTTTTCAGCTGCAATGGACTTCTGCAACCCTTTGCCAGTGAAAATGGAGTTCCATGGGCTGGATCCCACCCCCAGGCTTTGAGTTTGACACCAGAAAGAAAGAAAGAAAGAAAGAAAGAGACAGACAGCCAGAGAGAGATAAATAGACAGGCAGTTAGGGAGATAGAAAGATAGAGGACAAATATTTTCCCTATCTTCAGAATATTTGAAGCTCAAATTGTTTTTCTTTTATAAAAAAATATAGATTTCTGAGAATTGTTTAAAAACTAAAGAATAGTACATTTTCATCCCTCCTATCAACCATGGGAGCCATATTAATGTGCAGAAGCTTCATTGCTGCCATATTTAGTGCCTGGGAATTGGGAGGGGTAATGTCTTAGAGAGGACCAGTAGTTGGTAGCCTAAATAACATTCTTGTTGAGGTTGGGTCAGCCTGCACCCTGACAACTCTTTCATGTGATGAATTCCACTTCTTGTCAAAAGCAAGGAAGTTAAATTCTTGTTGAATCAAGTCAACTTAAAATTGTCTTTCATGCAATATGTGTCTCACTAAATGTGTCTTAAAAGAATAAGGAGTAACATTAGAAAATAATTTAAAAGCAGATCTATAAATGTTACAGAAACGTATTTGATAGAAGGATATGTATGGTCATATTTATGGTCATAAATTGAGGATTACCTGTTACTATCATGGTTTGAGATGATGGCAGAATTTGCTGGCCTTCTGCTTTGAAATACCTGTGGAGACTTTTAAGCCTTCTCTGAAACAAGAAGGAATGCAATATAAATTTTATGAATAATACAGACACTAAACCAAACCACAACAGGACTATAAAAAATGTCCAATCTACCTCTAATCTACCTCTCTCAACACTCCCAATCATTCTCCCTCCCTGTCCATACTATTCCCTTGCCCTACTACCTTGCAAGTGGTCGCATACACATTTCACTGCATTTCGTACTTTGTATGTCTATGCATGTGATGAATAAAATTTGAAATTGAAATTGAAATTGAATTTTACAATCTACAAACTCCCCCCCATCACACTTTTATTTTCCCCCTTCCCTTTTAAAGATGTATGGATTGGAAAGAAAGCAGTAGTTCTGCTCCAATTAGTAAGAAAAAACTTCCTTTTCTGCCTTTCCATTGCCAATCTTCATTAGTAAAGGTTCTGCAGTGCTTCCAAGCACCATTTAAAAAAAAAAGAATAAAAATAATTTGGATCACATGATTTTTGATCACATGAACCTGCAATTAAATGTTGCCAAGCATCTGAATTTTGATCATGTGACTAAGTAGTGGTTGTAAAATAGTCATGTCACTTTTTTCAGGGTCACTGTAATTTTAAACATTCCCTAAATGAACTGTTGTTAGTCAAGGACTACCTCCATAGTCCAAATATAATGCAAGTATATTTGGAAATA
This sequence comes from Myanophis thanlyinensis, assembly GCA_017656035.1. Lineage (NCBI taxonomy): Eukaryota > Metazoa > Chordata > Lepidosauria > Squamata > Homalopsidae > Myanophis > Myanophis thanlyinensis. Next base: position 4,412 of record JAEANM010019659.1, on the reverse strand, counting down.
TATTGTTTTCTTAACCCAGCTAGGAAGGTACAAGTAATATCATTCAATCATGATACTTGGGAATTTGTAAATGACTAGAGGATTCCTAACAAAGCATTATCGATGTCAAGGTACTACAATACTCAGTAAAAGTATTTGCCAAAGAAGGAGCAGTGCTTTCTTCTGATAGCTGAGCATGGCTGACCTATGTTTAGGTAGAGCGAGGCAAACACAAATGAAATGTATAGATTGTTTTTCTTAAACAGGGCTGTGTGGAAATTATATGCAGCAGCTTCTCTAGCAAGCGACATCAAAATGACAACAATGCGATCACAATGTCATTGAGCAAATGATACAATTATATACTTGCACCAGGACATCTGATGCAGCTATATATAAGTCATATCATTACTCTAAAAATGCCACGATATGCACATTCCATTCCTTATACGCCTGTGGATGCCCATGCTGATAGGCTTCCCCTAGTTCTGGGAACTACAGTCTCATTCAGAAACAAAATTGACAAGAAAGTTTACATGATATTTACAGACCATCTAATTTAGTCTTAAACGATACAAGGCAAACTCGGAACTGTTTTATATATATCTATTAAGGCTATGCCTGCTTTGAAAATAATTAGAAAGATGTGCTTTGGATCTTATTCAAGCACAACCACTGAGTTCTATATTAATTAAAGAAGTTGAATGTTTTTTTTTTGTAAATGAGAGCCAGTTTAATGTGGTGTGTGAGTTCTAGTCCTTCCTTAGGCACAAAGCCAGTTTTGTGACCCTGAGTCAGTCACTCTCCCTAAACCCTAAGAATGAGGCAGTGGCAAACCACTTCTGAAAAACCTTGCCAAGAAAACTGTAGGGAGTAGTCCAGGCTGTTGCCAGGAATGAAAAACTGACTTGAAGGGACCAAGGGAAAAAAACAACAGCAACCCACCACCATTTTTCAGAGCTCTCCATGCAAGCCTGAAAGAAAGAAAAATGCTTCTGCTTTAAGGGAACTCATTACAATGAATGTGACTCTTAAAGTAGAGCACTCCCCACCCCAGCTTGCAGATATCAAGTTATCTTTAATAAATTGTAACAATGCAGTTGTAGTATTCATTTAAAGCATTAGTGTGTCTTGCATAGCATAAACAACATTTTAAAGTAATCCTTATCCAAAGAGGGCCTTCCAGTTAGTTAGGGAAGGAAGAAGGTAAACAAAAGAAAGGGATCACCAGAAGAAACATGCAAAATTACACATGAATCCAATCTACAGAAAATACATGTTTATTTTGAAAAGCATTGATAATATTTATCTTCTCCAAAAATGTAGACATGAATATTTAGCATAATTAAACTATACGTATAGGAGAGAAAATGATCACGTCCACAATTCTGAACTAAATTAGCTATAATTAGTTAAAAAGGTTCTTTTACTCCTGCATTTCAAGCTGTTTTTATCATAACTGGATCTCCAATTATAAGTTAGGTTCAAATGCATTTTCTATAATCCTATTGGAATATTGAAAATTACTGGTTTTGCAGCCATAACACAGTTGCAAAATTCCAAAAGGGTGATTTTGTTCCATTTTGCATAGTTAAAATAGAAAAGAAAGAAAAAGAAAAGAAATGCTTCTTGAATATATAGAAAAGTATCTGTTTTGAATATTCAAAGTGTTGTGTGTAATTTTACAGCTTCTTTTTATATCGTTTTTTCCATTGAATCCCTTTTAAAGGAAAACTATTTTCTAGGCTAAAACATTCCTCTAAGAACAACTTTACTTTCACTGATGTGATTATGGTTAGGAAATTTAGATTCTCGACATATGAATATATTAGAAGAGATTCTCTCTTACGATGCTCAGACTACTTTACAGAAAAGAATGCAAGTATATTGCAAATAAATAATGAAGGATTTAAAATGTATTTAGAAATGTCTCCTGCTAATAAAATCACCATCATTTAAAAATGGCCATTTTGTCTCCTTCTGGAAGGCCAGATACATTTTTAGTTTTAACTGTTAACTTTATTTCACTGGATAGTCGAAACACCAAGGTGACAAAGTTGAAAACAGGTAAATCATCTAGGAATAGACTTTTTTTTTTCAAATGTAGACCCAGCTGGTATGGTGTTGCCTTTGTGTCAGTGATCCATGTTGCATTCTGCTACAGAGACTGTTCAGACAATCTGTTGCACAGCTGTTTGTACTTCAAAATGAAAAGCCAGGTCTGTTAGTGATACACTCAACAGGTATTATAATAACAATAAGGGTTCCATTTAAAAAAAAATAGCATATGTCTTATGAAAGTGAATCAATTGCATTTGAAAGAAGTAATTAGATATGTCTCTCACCAGGTTCTTACCATTTAGGAATAAGAATACATTTCATTTTGTGGAAGGTAACCATGGCATCAAAATGAAATTGGATTAGAATGGTGTACTACCCACCCCCTTGTGGAATATTCTGCCTTCCTATGAAAACTGCCATGGCCTTGGAAGAACAACAAAGGTATTCCAAGTTTGCTATGGTGGGGATTTGCAAGACATTATCTAAGAATTTCAGGTTGACTCAGGATTTGATAGAATCATAAAGTTGTAAAGAAATGTATTTAGTCTAATCTCCCATTTGGTACATGATTTGCTCAGGACTTGGATATATTCAGCCTTTAGTCACTCTAGTTACTCTTTTACATCTGAAAGAGCCTACTCCATTGTCTCATTTTCAGAAAGTTCCTCCTAATGTCTATCTGAATCTGTTCAACCAGCAGTTTTAGCTTTATTGCTTGGGACCAAAATAGTAGGTCTACTTGCCCATATGCCTTCAGTCATTCTCTCATAGTGCTTGATTGCTAGTTCAACCCACTATCATATCAATTCTCCTAATAACTCACTTAATTTTGTTGATGACTTTTGTACACAGTAGCACACAGAATTGGATCCAGTATTCCAACTGTAGACTGATCAAAATAAATAGAGTGGGTAGTTATCTCCTATAAACTGGATTCCATGTTTACTGAAGTATATTTCATTGCTCTTTTTTAAAAGCAATTTCAACATACTGATGTCTCAAATTCAGTTGAGTGATTTAGTGATCTACTAGAACTCCCAGATTGTTCTCACACATACTGCCACTAAACCAGGTTTCATAGGTTCCATGGTGACCAATGTCAATGACTATGTGGCCTTACTTCAGATATTCAACCAGTTCGCACCTATTTGCACCTATTGTTGTTAACTTTCTAAGCAGTTCAGAGAACTGCTGGTTCAGAGAAGTGCTAGTTCAGCTGATCATTAGGGCAGAGAACCAGTTGTTAAATTATTTGAATCCCACCATTGCCCTACTTATATAGATACATACAAGATGTATAATATCTAGTGGGAGGAAAGAATAGTTTTGAGTATGGATCAATGGTCTGTAGCCCACCGGACTAAGAATTGCAGCTTATACATTATGTCTTTCTCTCCTGAAAAAAAAAAAGAAGTACAATAAGACCAAACATCCTTCACGAATTAGGGAGTTTAACAGAATGCAAATTTACTAGTTTGCTTTCTTACAAATGGGCATGAACTTTTGTTGTGCTTTAAAGTTCTTTTCTTTCAGGCTTGAAGAAGTCTAAGGCACTTCTTAAAAGTCATATTTGAAACTAATGTCACACATTTAAAGCAATCTTTAGTCTGTTGATTACAAGTCTTTGAAATAAAGAGCTGACATTTCTGCACTAACATCGTGCACCTGTATTTAATTAGACAGAACAATATCAGATAGTTTAACTGAAATGTAACAAAGGTTTGTTTTTGCAATGACAAAATCACCTTACTTTAATACAAAATTAAGTATTTGTTTTTCAAAATATTAATTAAGAGCCAATCCATAGAAAAGCCACATACAGTATATTAGGCAACCTAATGGGAATCAGTATGCATTGATTCTTTGGTATTCAGTCATCATCTCTGCTGTATATCATTTTTTATACAACTTTCATCTTGTGTTGAGAGAATTCCAATCTAGCTAGCCTGGGCTATTGCATCCAATTTTGTTTGCCGCAATATAAACAAATGTTGAGACTCTGGAAATGTTGAGACTCTGCAAAGAAGAGCAATAAAGGGTGGGCCTCCTTGGGGTTCCGTTGCCTGGACGTTGTTGTCTGGCAGCCCTGAGGGTTCAAGCCTTCTCTGTGGGGTCACCCTCCTTTTGGAACGAATTGCCCCCAAAGATCCGGACTATTACAGATCTGTGGACCTTCCGGCGGGCACTAAAAACTTACTTGTTCCAACAAGCAGGTCTGGCCTAGCATTAATTTTGGGGTTAATTGGTTTTTTAAAAATTTTTAAATTTTAAATTTTTATAATTTTATAATTTCTGACCACTTAATTTTATATTTTTAATCTGTTTTTAACTGTTGTTGGTCACTACCTTATTTTTTAGATGGTTGTACACTG
>JAEANM010019658.1:0-12305 GCA_017656035.1 Myanophis thanlyinensis | reverse complement strand
TTCTTTCTTTCTTTCTCCTTGGCATGCCATGCCATGCCATGCCATTCATGAGATGTATTCCACATTTTCTGGAGTTTGACATTGAAGGCTTGCAAAATTATGGGGCAAAAATGACTTTTGTGATTTCATGTTGCAATGATGTGTAGGAAGGAAGGAAGGAAGGGTCATATAGCAGGGTTTAATAATGTCTCCATTCATATTCTTGAATATGGAATGAACTAATCAGTGTGATCAATGTAAATATAAGTAGGTTATGCCCATAGCTGAGAATCTAGTTATAGAACTGGCTGGACAGTTATTGAACAGTAATATTTATACAGATTATTAAGAAAAAAGAAAAGTGAAGAATAACACCATTCCAATTTGCAAGTTAATCTTACAAGTATACATCTGACTGATTCATTTAAAATGCAGGTTGAATATAATCTTCAAAGATTTCTACATGTATCATTCTGTTGCTGATTTTTAAGCTTAATATATGAACAAACATTAAATACATTAAGTAATGTATATAAAAGTGAACAGCCAATAATGCAACAAACATAGATGTTTATTAAAATATTAGAAATAAGATATTTGGACAGAAGTAATCTATATTAGACAGAAATATTCCTTTATTTTGAGAATTGCACAAAAGCGCCAGTATAGCTTTAAAATATTTTACTAATATTAAATATTAGTAATAGTAAATTACATAAATTAGTAAATTCAATAGTGAATAAATTTAAAGCTATAGAAAAAACATAGGATGCAAAATGACTACAATATTTCTTACAGCACCACAGATCAAAGCAGAATATTTTTCAGAGAATTTAAATACCATCACTCTGAATGCAACTCATTCTACTGGACTTTCACATAATGGATTTTATTGGATTTGTCTAATTTCTACAACTATCCATGCATTCCCAAATTTAACTTGCGGGGAGGAGGGATACTTCAGAACAAAAGGGATATGCCAGGTTAATTCAGGGGAAAAGAGGACAAAATGGATGACAGCCTATGTTGTATCCTAGTAACTGTGTATTAATTACCTACCTTTCTCCTTGTTTTGCTAAATTAATGTATAGTCTGATCTTAATTTTTTCCCAATCCAGGTGGAACTTTATACATTTGAGTCATATTATCTATTTTAGTTCAATAATTTTCATTCTTCTTGTTGCTGCCACATGTTGTGCTGATATCTGAGTAATTTTCTAAAATGTTTGTTTTATTAAATACCGTAAGTAACAGATAATTCAGCACCCATTTTTGGTTGAAATAGTCTTCATCTCAAGCAGTCAATTCATGTCAGGATCTTGAGATATTCCACATGTGGCACTGAATGGAGCCCTAAAGCCTCAGATTATGTATTTTATAATGATACAGAGTTTGATCTATCATTTTGTCTTCTTATTTCTACATGGTTTTTCTATATTTTATCAGAATCAAATGTAAACATCTCCCAAATGCTCTGCAGTAATCTTTAAACTGGCAGAAATGTAGACTAGCACAAATGTTGTTCTCACTGTTGATCCCCATCCTGCCATAGGACAAATTTTATTTACAGGATGTCCTTCTTTACTGATTCCCTCAGACAGTTATCATGTACAGTTGTTATGTGAATGAAAAAGTAATGGTAATGAAAAAGTAAAAAATAAAAGTTTGTGAAGCCCTCATGGAGAGGGCATTCAGCCAAGAGGTGAGTAAGGCATGAATGGCATTGAGTAATGTCTTTATGAAATAGTGCATTATTAACTTTTTGCAGGGCACATTAGGGAATGGGATTGGTAAATTGCTCTGTCTTTGTTTCCCTTTGCATCAACAAATATCATCAGCTGGTGGTAAACATTCATCAATCACTTAAAATGGTTGGGGCCAGGGAAAGAGGCAGAAAAGAGACCATCGTTGCCTCACCTTCAAAGTCCTCAAGTCTCCAATCTCCTGGATTAACCGAGAGAGTTGGTGAGTTTTTGATTAAAGAGGCAATTCCCCTTCTCTTGCCATCTTTCCTGTCCCTAACGCTGTTATAGTTGATGGCACAATGTGGCAGGAGGGAAACTCCCATTGTACCTTACTCTACATTTCAACTGACAGGGATTTGGGTGACTGGAACTATACAGTGACAGAAGTCATCTTCCTCTTTATAAATTGCACCTTCCTCTATGTTAAGTCAAACTGGTTTTAAAGATTGGCTTATCCCTCTTATGCTTGACAGACATCTAAGAGCCACTGGTGGAAAGGAATTTATGATGTAGCACTGCATACACAGGCCTGTTTACATAATTTTTTAACATGGACATAGCACTCTTGGAAAAGGATTGTAGAGAACGTACAGAAAGCAACAACATATTAAGTCCACAACAGACAGAAAATATGTAGAAGAGACTCAGACAGACAACTCCTTCATTTATATTGTTATATTGTATACATGTTTTTTACTTGGCTGTACACCGCCCCGAGTCCCTTGGGAGATGGGGCAGTATAGAAATCCTGACAAATAAAAATAAAAAAATAAAACTCCTTAATTTACAAGAGCTGTTTGTCAGTAAAAATAATTTACCTTTCTGCTGCCTCTGGAGTTGATTTCCTGATCTGTTCTGTATGATACAGTTGACAAGGAGTAAACTTAGTAGTCTTTGGGAGCAGTAAATATTTGAACTTTAATAAAATGTATTATGGGTTGATAGTTTGCAATGTATGAACACTCAATAACTTTCCAATACCCACTAGAACAGTGTTTCTCAACCTCTCAACCTTTCTCCCAGAATTCTGGGAGTTGAAGTCCAAACATCTTAAAGTCACCAAGGTTGAGAAACACTGCACTAGAACATTTTATCCACATGTAGCCAAGTTTCTCAATGTACATTATTATCTCTGGAGAACATGCTGACTTTTTAGAAAAATAATCCATGTACTTTTTCCTGAATTAATAAAATAAATACAATGTCTGTCTTATCTTTATTTTAGTGTTATATTTTAGAAAACAATGGCTATCATACTTTTATGCCAATGTCTTCATTCAGGAAACACACTTATTTGTAAAACTTACTTATGAGTAATGCTGAGTTCTAAAAATAAACATACTGTTTAAATTAAATTTATATCTCTTTTTATATAGGAAATGTCTTCATGAGCCGTACAGCTTATTTTTCAACATTTTAAATACAGTTTTTATGTGTCATTTGAAAATAATAGTTATAAGCGTAGATTTTTCCTTAATATTGTATGAAATCCAAGGAACTCATTTAGATGCTAATATTTACTTCCTGCCTTTATTATTTTAAAAAAATAATTCAAGGCAGTGAACATACCTAATACTACTTTCTCCACCTATTTTTTCCACAACAACAAAGAGAGAGGGAGGGGAGGGAGGGAAAGAGAGCCTAAGGTGGGACTAGAACTCAGAGTCTCCAGACTTTTAATCTGGCACCTTAACTGGAAGACCAAACTGGTTCTCAATGGTCTCAAATGCTCCTCAAATTTCTTTCTACCCCATCTTTAGATTACAATTATATATTCTTATCAACCTTAATGGCCAGTACTTTTCTCATTTCTTATTACCAGTTGTCATTCAAAACCTTAACCTCCTATGCTTCAGTTGTAAATGCTAATTTTTTCAGGTAGAGGTCCATTACTCAATCATTTGCCAAAGAAAGTTATGATCAGATCAAAAAATTTTCAAGTACAAAATAGCTAATTGCAGAATTAAACACAATAAACAATCTTATTTCATTCCCAGCTCTATAATAGCCATTCTCTCTTTTAATAGGATTTTTTTTCGAAAAAGCAACTCTATAAAATAAAGATAGAAAACTGCTTAACAAAACACTGTCATGTTTGATGCTTTTCTCAGCCTTATTTTATAGAATTCAACTGTAGAAATGGTAGTGCCTTATGGCTTTTGGATTGACAGGCTTTGCTGTTTTCAGATACAGGCTATGTAGTTTCAAAAAAACTTTCACTTTAAAAATAACACAAAATTTGAAGAAGACACATATGTAAAAAGTTGCATTGATTTAGTTTATTACTAATAACATGGGGGAAAATGTAAAGCTGACATATTTTCTGGTTTCCTTCTGTCTGTATCAGTGTTTTCCCATGTAATGGGAATATATCTCTTGCTTCAAGCATTCTTCTGGTGCCTTTGTAAAATACTTATCAAATCCTGCCTCTGTCTTCCTTTTGCAGGTCTATGATGATTACAAAGAAGTCAATTACTTCTTTGTGTCCAAGCAAGTCTTTTTTACAATACTTTTGCCTGAAGAATTTCTTGAAGCTAAATTCAAAAGGTGTGTGCTAAATGAAACCAAAGTGAATTAAAATCAGCTGTGTCAGCTGCTACTCAAGCTGACAAAATGAATGGAAACAAACACTCTAACCTGCACTGGAACCTATATGCCAAAATCTATGGTTCTTTGCATTGCCTATTAATTAGAAAATGTAGCTTCTCCTATGCAGATTTGCCCCTTCCAAGTTTCGTTTATCAATCTGGCAAAATCAGTTGAGGTCATGGACATTTAATGAAGTGGCACAGTGGGGAGATCTTGATTGAGTTTCTGGATTATATTCAAATGGACTGGGGTTCATTCAGTGATAAACTTACAGTGACGTAAGTATGCACAAACCTTATGAGAAGATGTATTTTATTTCAGATATGCAATGGAAAAGATGCTAGCATTGAACCTAGAAGATAATTTGCAGTGTTATTTAAAGATTAAAGATAAGGAAGCAGCAGGACCATGGAGAGTACTCCGCGACATGGAAGGAAAACAAGACTATGAAAGGTACAGTCTGTAGCTTTCAGGAATTTGTTCACCAATCAAAATTCTAGTTTGGCTGCTATCTAAGACTCTGGCCAATAATTCAGCAAATTAACCTCTGTGTACTGAATATTACAGAATATGTGTATCCAACATAGGCATGAAAGTATACAACTAATTTAAAATTAAATGCAATCTCTAACATAACTCTACATTTACATTTTATCATGCATGATTCTTTCTATTTTGCTGGAACAAATAGTGCTAGAGAAACAACATAAGAGCGACATCATTATGTTTGTCATCTGGCCTTTCTGCTGAAAACTCAAAAAGATTTTCAAAAACATTATGTACACACAAACATAGAGAGTAAAAAATACTCAGTCTGCAAGTGTACTCTTCTCATATTCCCTCCTGTTTTTCCTCTCTTGTTCACAACTCATGTATAGTAATCTAGGGATGCTATAGTCCTAATGTAGCTTACGTTAACCTGTTCCATAAGCAAAAGATACATGAAATGTGAGAAACATCTTATTTAATTTTTAATCACATTATAGACTTTCTGGTTTCTATGTTAAGATTTCTTTTGATCATAAAAAGCCATTTGAAATAAAGGTATGTTTGTTTGTTTACAATATTTACCATATTTTTTGGAATATAAGACACACCTAGATTTTGGAAGAGGAAAACAAGAAAAAAAAGTTTTTGGCCTCCATGCATCATTTTCCTTCTCCCCAGTCCCCAGAGCCATTTTGCAGAACCCTCCATGTGGCTTGTTTTTGAAAAAAAAAAATGGCCTATTTTTTGCCTGTTTTTTGGCAAAAATGAGCTGCGCTGAGGGTTCTGGAGGCCTGAAAAATGCCTCTGGGAGCTGGGGAGAGGAAATTCAAGATATGTAGGAGTATTGGGAGGCCAAAAACAACCCTTTTTTGGTGAAAATGAGATGCGGAGGGGCGCAAGAGGCCAAAAACAGCTGTATTTGGTGTATAAGACACACCACTTTTAGGGGTGATTTGCTCTATCTATATAGCCACCCATTTTGCATGAGCCCCCATGACTCTGGATTCTTCTCATAGTTAAAAATAACAAAACAGCACAAGACATGTAAATAAATAGCCAAAATAATAACAAAAGCCATTAAAGCAAATTAAAAACAATTAAAAATTATATGGAACTGAAGCACAAGGAAATAATTATTGAGTATTTGTACCATTTTTATGGAATAAATCTTCAAAAACCAAGATACTCCCAATGGCAAAGGAATAAACCAAACAAAATTATGACCATTTAAATATGTGAAACCAATCAACTCTTTATGTCAACGATTGGTACATTGACCATGAACAAGACAGAGATGTACAGAGCATATAAAGACACCAACCAAAGAAGAGCTTCTTCAAATAGCAAATTATTATCATACCAGGCCTTTTTAGTGGTTATAAATATATTTATGCATGAAACCTGCATATTTTATGAGCTACCAACCCAGGTTTTTCAACAACCGGGTAACAAGGAGAAAACTGGGAAGCTAGGAAGTGGGATGTTGTGAAACAGAGACGGCCATTTTGTAAACAATTTGCAGCTGATTAGAACAAAAAAGTCTGAGAAAATGGTGGTTCCTAGTCTATTAGAGCATAAAAGTGTAAGAAAGAAACACAGAGTTTAAAACCTTGGGGCATACAAGAGAGAGAAAGATCCCGAGAATCTGATTTTGTCATTAGGTCAAATTGTATCAGAAATCAGGTTTACACTTCTATCTAATCCTCATCTTTGGCTTCAAAAGAAGAGGTTGAAAATCTTTTGAGATGCATTCTAGTGACTTAAAGGAAAACCTGAATCTGTGTAAAAGCATTCCAATCTATATAGGTTTTTTGCTCTTGATCTTGGTCTGCAAAAGTGAGAAGTTATTGGACATAAAGCCAAACAAAATATATAGCTAGTAGCTTGCTTTTAGCTTGGTATGCAAAAGAAAAACACACGTTTTTTTGTTCTACAATTAATTGAAATGATACAATTCCAATATTATCCATTACTGCCTTTACTCTTTTAGGACAGAGGTCATGGCACTAATGATCTTAAACTATATGGGTAACTTTATGTAAATTTGTATCAACCACTGACTTTATCTTGAGTCATTTGTATTTTTTTTTAATTCAGTCACAAGCATAATGCAAAGATTGAAATGCCAAACAGAACACAATGATTCCTTTCCATTTGAAGAGGTATATATGCATTTCCTTCTCTTTCCACTGAAAATGGAAAGTCCCAATCAGCATGCAGAAGAGAAGGACAAGAAGAAAAAGACATAAAAAGACAAGTACAACACCCGGCCCATAATGGAAAATTATGATTTGTTTTAGGTCTGAATCTGGCCTGAAAGTCAGTAAAGTAAAGAAATAAGAAGCATATCAGCTACAATTAAATTGTTGCACATACCAGGAGCCAATATGTATTTTTGACTTTAAAGATAGTTATGGCAAATTCTGTGGCTAAAATGTTATAATTCCTACATGTGTGTATATATGCATTGTCTGTCTGTCTGCCTATTTATTGTATCTATCCATTTGTCTAGATTAATCATGCAAAAGAATGAATTGCTAAGGAACATCTTAATAGATAATAATGTGTTTTGAATACAATTAGAAACCGGTAAGTGTACAGGATGAACTTAAAAGAGGATCCATTACTAAGGTAACAATCTGATAAATAAGGTTTGAACCCAGACCAAGAAAATGCTTTACAAAAAAACCCATCTCACATAGCCCCACCCCAGCCACCCCCATTTGCATATCCAGATAAAAAGCAGAGGAAAGCAAGATGATACTACTTCTGCTAGATTCTATCTGGTGTATGCTTTTTAATCTGGTCTACCTTATAGGGCTGAAACAAAATCATATATGATTGAGACGAGGGTTTAAAGCCAGTGTTCTAAAACTCTGGCAGAAATTACACCCCCCCACACACACACCCTGGGGTTTGGCCTTCTAATGCTCTAGGTAAACTATTGGTCCACTTGAATAAAAATAATGGCAAAGAGATACATTATCATGAACATGCTGAAGCAAGCAAACTTATTAAAAGATAAGGCTTTACTGTAACTAAATATCTTGGGAATATTACTATTTTAAGCTTAAGAATTTTATTCATATTCTACTTATTGGCTTCCAGGTTCTGTTTTATTCTATGTGGTACCTTGCTCAATAGTAGTAACTATGAGAGGATCTTGGCGTCCTAATGGACAATCATTTAAATATGAGCCAGCAGTGTAGTGCAGCTGCCAAAACAGCCAACACAGTTCTAGGTTGCATAAACAGAGTGATAGAATCAAGATCACGTGAAGTGTTATAATGTTAGTTATACCAAGTGGTAAGGCCTCACTTGGAATACTGCATCCAGTTTTGATTGCCACAGTGTAAAAAAATGTTGATACTCTAGAAAGAGTGCAGAGAAGAGCCACAAAGATGATTAGGGGATTGGAGGCTAAAATTTATAAAGAACGATTGCTGGAACTGGGTATGTCTAGTTTGAAGGACATGGGATGATATGATAGCAGTGTTCCAATATCTCAGGGGCTGCTACAAAGAAGAAGAAGCTATTCTCCAAGGCACCTGAAGGTAGGACAATAAGCAACGGGTAAAAATTAATAAAGGAGAGAAGCAACTTAGAACTAAGGAGAAATTTCCTGACAATTAGAACAATTAATCAGTGGAACAATTTGCCTCCAGAAGTTGTGAATGCTCCAACACTGGAAATTTTTAAGTAGAGATAATCTAAAATGGTACAGGGCAATGGTGGCGAACCTTTTATTTACCAAGTGCTTAAAAGTATGCGTTTGCATCTGCACTTATGTGTGGCTCCTCCACATGCACTGCAGGTGCAACTGAAACTTCTGAGCATGCATGTATCTTTGGCACATGCAATGCACAAGCACTGTGTGCAGGCACTCACGCACATATTAGCAATTGCGTGTGCATGTGCAGGAGAGCTCTGAAGACCAGCAGGATTTCCTGCTGCAATCGCACACATGCACAGCGGAGGCCCAAAGACCATTGTGCATGGTCAGTTGGAGGTAAGTTGGCTGACAGCTTGTGTGCCCAGCAAGATGGCTCTGCATGCCCCTTGTAGCATCCGAACCATAGGTTCGCCATCATGGGTATAGGGTTTCCTGCCTAAGCAGGGGATTGGACTAGAAGACCTCCAAGGTCCCTTCCAACTATTCTATTCTATTCTATTCTATTCTATTCCTTATCCAGGTATATGATGTTTATGAGATTTAATCAAAAGCTGATATGCTATTGCAGAGTTTACACCAAAGAGGACAACAGTTTGAAAATCTCATTCCACATTTAATTAAAACTTCAAAAAGAAGACACACACGCACACAATCATACAATTCTTACTGGACATGATGCCAAGAAACAAATTTATAAAAGCATGCTTCATACATAAAATGACTGTATACAGATGAACTCTGTAACTATATGTTGCTATTTGTTCTCTCTATTGTATGTGTTGATGATTGAAATAAAATTATCATCAATAAATTAAAATGAAAACATTATTTGTACGCTGTGGTGAGCTGCAGTGAGATGAGTGGCAAACAAATTTAATAAACAAATAACAATAAAAAATAGATAAAACGAGCCATGTATCTATCTATTCATTTCATTGCTGTATGAGTTAATTGCTTACAATGTGCCACCACCTCCATATATATTGTAAACATCTTGAACAGAGCAGGATGATAACTTTTAAATTATCCTTCAATTCATCTAGTTTTATACTCCAGAGAATGAACAATGTCAGTCACCTAAAAAAACACAATGGGACATAATACACAGCATTTTTGTTCATAAGTATCCAAATTCATTGGTTTACCTTTTAGCACCCCAGAAAAATATCCTGTTTTAGGGAGATCCTCCACTTTTATTTTGTCTGAGCTCAAGCATATTCCTATCTCATATTTAAAGAATATACTTCTACAATACAATATTTGATAGCCTGAAATGATGAATCCTGCAGGGCCTCACATCAGAGGCATAAATCATTTTAGCTCATTCCGTTCCACATCATTGACCTCAGTCTACCTCTTTGGCATGCCATTCAACCAGCTTTCCTAACCCAGAGTCTCCATCCAAAATTGCTACTCAACTCTAACAGGGAAACTACATCATAGAAGACAGCGGGGGGCGGGGGGGGCGGCGGGAAGGACAATATTAATATCCCAGCATCACAGACACTCAGCTCCAAGTAATTCAGTTTTGAGCAAAAAAATTAAAAAATCGAAGCACGTGTGAGAAAGGCATAATTTCAACCTGTATTTTACGGTGGAATATTTATAGTTAATTGCAATAATGCTTATTTCCTGAAGCCATAGTTAGTTTGGCCACATAACCACCTCTATCTCAAGGTAATACTTCAAAAGGTACAGTAGTCTGGAACATCATAATACTCTATAAACAAGACAGTACTTGTGTGTATAATTGTGTCAGTCTTAATGGAAAAAAGCACTTTCCAATGTCCTGAGATGTGCATTCTTCAGCTCCCCGTTATATCTTACTTTCCATATTTTTTATTTGCATATACAGCACACATTTTAAATCAGTTGAGTAAATGGAATTTCCATGATCAATTAAAAATATCCCATAGACTTGCATTCCGCTTCCAGCATCCCTGGGTTTCTTCAGGGAGTTCACCAAGGATGGCTGTTTACTTGAAACCACTCAAACAGCTCAGCTAAATGACCATCCCCACAGCAAGGAGACACAGAATGCAAAGCTGCCATGTGAGATTTTTATGCAAGGGTTTGTCTTCTTGTAGTGAAACATATAAACTGAATCCTCAAGGAAATAACACATATTGTGATTTGGATCCAGAATCAACTATGTGGATGACAACTAAAGTGAATGCATCTACTTCAGAACGAACACATTAAGTCCTTGGGAGGATTTTTTTGTCTAGCCAAAAGAGATAAGCTCTTTTATTCACACATTTGTAAGTGGAATTTTTCAAGCTTTCTTCATTGGCCATGATAATTGATGAAAATAAACTTTCTAATACAAAATTTGGAAATAATAACTGTGATTATTTCTCTAAAAAATTCAGCCAGGGTGAAGCCAGAGAAGAGAAATCAATTCCAGAAAGGCTCCTACAGTAATGAAATAGTAAAATATGAAATATCGGATAAAGCTCAGTAGCAAAAGTTTGTTCATTACTTCCCTATATTGCTCGTGGCCATTATCTCTCAACATTTTTTCTTTTTTAAAAAAACCTGTCTTCCCACTGCCTTCCTGCCCTGCCTACTAGGCATACATCTTTAAAACAAAATTCTCTTAAGCTGATTGTGGTAAAAATATAGATAATATCAGGCAATAAACAAAGCAAAATATCTGGGACAAAAGAAAAGATGCTTCTGAATTTGTTTCTGCTTTTTTAGACTCCATTGGAATGTGTCTCAATTTGTGATTTTCTGTCAGCAAATTCCCTTGTTTGATTAGAATTAGAAAAATTTGAAAAGGGTAATTCAGAAAAGATAATAGTTGCCTTTTTTTTTTCTTCAATGTTCTTTGTCCATACATTGTATCCACTTCCCCTCCCACTTTGCTTTCTTCTGTATTGCATCCTACAGCACAGGACAACACAATCCTACGGGCTATGCCTCCACCTCAATAAACTTTATTTGAACACACAAAACACAGACAATACACACATATAATGTTTTTTTTTTCTGTGACAGTTCCACAGAACTCACACTGCTTTGGATGACAGTTATAAAGAAAGTTTTTCTTCCATTGGTTAAACAGCAAAATAAAAATCAGAGCAAGAAAGAGGAGTTTGTTTGTTTGTTTGTTTTACAACTTGCAAATGAAGAACATCCATGGAAACATCAACAAGAATGGATATATGAAACAATATGCCTTCACATACAATACAGTGTTTCTATAGAAATAGAATTGTATCGCCAAATACATGATATAAATGTTCAACAGTCTACAAGTAAATCAGCAAGGAACAATATTGTGTCATCAAGGTGGCTTGAGCCTGCCCTTTAATGCACTAGTGTGCCATAGAGTTAGGTGGATCCCCCAAAAGACTTGATGGTTAGATAGCTTGGAATCTGTATATCAGATCCAATGAGTGGTCGAGCCCTGCTAGGACTTTCCCTCTCTCCCCTCAAGTCTTTCTAGGAAGTTGGCTCATTCTTCAACAGTCTGAAAGCAATAAATTGTACACAACTCCACCCCTCCATAAATAAAAAAAAGGTCTTGCTATATACTTCATTAGAAATTCACCCAAATAGATACCAGAGTGATTTTTAAAGAGCCATCCTGGTTTGGGTAGCAAGACGCTCCTGTATATCAGTTATGAGGGTCATCATAATTGCTAGATGGTTATGGTAAATATTATTTGCTATTACATTACCACATCAGCACATCCAGCATTGTACTGCATATACATCATGTTACACAGAACATACACAGTGCAGGGTATGGATATTGACATGTTTTTCAGATTTGTACAATAATGAGTATGTGTCTGTGTGCATTCTTTCTCTCTCTCTTA
>JAEANM010019657.1:0-12305 GCA_017656035.1 Myanophis thanlyinensis | reverse complement strand
GAAAGAAAGAAAGAAAGAAAGAACTTTTATTGTTCCTTTTTTTTTTTTTTTGCCCAACACACGGCTTAAATGCAATGCCAGCAGCTGCAGTGAAATTGGAATGACTTTAGAAAGGGAGCAGAACTGTTTGTTTTATTTATTTGTCAAATTTACAATCCCACCCCTCTCGCTCACAATTGTTCACGGGGAATTGGGCTACCGAGGGTTGCTAACTACCTCCTGAAGCACAGGCTGAAGTTTTTATTTATTCAGTTTATTTTTATTCATTAAGCAAATGTCTAGATGGCTGCCCACTTCACACACGTTGGCTCTGGGGCGTTAAAAACACACATTAACTTGTAAAAACTCCACTGTCCCCTTAGGAAGGAAGGAAGGAAGGAAGGAAGGAAATTTTTATTACATTTATTAGCTAGAGTTGCAAGCAAAAACACATCAAAAATGAAACTAAGGTAAAAACAAAACAATATATCAATTGGCACTGGATTTGTCACTGGATAATCAAAGTCGGCCTAATTTTACCAGCAGTATAACAAAATTTAGCTACATTCAAGGAGGCTGAGTTGTACTGATCTGATAACAGCAGTTATACATTTTTAAAAAATCAGAATTTCCCAGATACTTGAGCAGGCAACAAATTATAAGGTGGGGTCCTTGAGACCTTACAGAGCAGTGTTTCCCAACCACGGTTATTTCCAAGAGAATGGACTTCATTTCCCAGAATTCCTCAGCCAGCCTAACCATTGATGGGAATTCTGGGAGTTGAAGGCCACAAACCTGGAATTTGCCATGGCTGGGAAACACTATTATAAAGGGCACCTCAGAGCAGGACATAAGCTGTCGTTTCAACAGCCCCTGCCTTGTCTCCTCAGGCACCATCTCAGTTCACAGGGGACAGTGCTCAAAAATCGGATAGCATTGCAAAACATTCTTAAAAAGGGCCATTTGGAAAAATGTGTGTTAGTCTGTGGGGGAACAAGTTTTGTGTGTTTTCTTTTTTTTTAACTTTTATTTTATTTTGCCAAACCTGTAGCACCAAACCTTGTCTGACAAAGCAAGATGTCGACGTGAATGACAGTTCTGGCTGGGGGTCTCTTTGATCCCCAAGACTGGAATCCAGAAGTCTAACCAGACTTTCTAGACAGGCCTTCTTTGTGTTAAGAATTAAAGGATATAAATAGAAGACAAAAGCAACTGAACATTTAAAAATAGCTTCTCTGATGAAGCTAAATGTGTTGTACGCTAGCATGACAGAAACAGTTTCCTCCGTTAAATTTACTCCTCCTTGAGCAGTTCAGGCTTTTGAAAATTGAATGAGAAAGGGGTGTGTTGTTGCGGTTATCAGGATTAGAACAGGATGTATAGCTACAAAACTCTACTTGGCTTCTGTGATTAATGGTTTTATAAGGGCACCCCCTAGAGATAAAGAAGTAAAGAAGGCATTTTAAAACATAGATTTTGGTGGGGGGGGGAGAGGAACTCTAGTCCAGGAGAGTCCAACTTTGGCAATTGTAAAACCTGTGGACTTCAATTCCCAGAATTCCCTGTGGCTAGCTGGGGAATTCTAGGAGTTCAGAGGTATTGTTTCCTGCTTGCTTGATTGTTTGTCTGGTATTAATCCCTGCTTATCTAATTATTAGTTTCTCGGGAGGATGTGTTTTAGATTTTTTTGTTATCTTTTTATTGTCCCTTTTGAATGGGGTTCAATACAAATATGTAAAGTATCTAGTGATGATTTATCTGTCTGAATGACAAGCTTCCAGAAATTCTCTAGTATTTTTGTATTTAGCTTGGTCTAGGATGCTCACAGTTTCGCAGTTGGAAGAATGGTTGAATATATCCATGTGTTCTGACATTAAGGAGTTTTCATCGTGTCTTCTGACTGCTAATTGGTGTCCATGGATCTGTTCTGCTAGTTTTCTGCCTTTGTGCTCTACACAGTACTGTTTCCATCCTTATATCATACTTTGTAACTGAGTCCTGTTTTTAATTCTTGGGCTACTGGTTTTTTGTTTACTTAAGATGTTTTTGAGGGCGCTAGTTGGTTTGTGTGTTATGGTGATGCCATGTTGGTTGTTTCTGAGATGTTTTTGAGGTATAGTTAGTGTTACCTTTTTCATAGCATGTGGTTATGCTATAGTGGATTGAATTCTCAATCAATAATAAAGTTGCATGAGCATCCATTGTGTTGTAAGAAGTTACGTAGTTGGTCTTTTTCTTTTTCTAGTGCTCTTTGTTTTTGCAGTATGTTTGCACTCATCTGAAAAAATGTTCTTAGACAGTTCGTCTTGTGGGAGATTCAATTGTTACTTTGGTGGTGGAACACTTGGTTAGTATGGGTTGTTTCTCGATAAACTTACTTTTCTACTTTGCCATCATTTCCTCTACTGATAAAAATATTCAGGAAGTGGAGTGTGTCATTGTTTGTAAATTTTATTCCTTTGAAGATGTTGTTGATCTCACAACACATGAATAGACTCTACCATAGGTTCAACTCTGAGCACCTTAAACCAGACTAAATCTATAAAGGTTAAATAATTCCTGGAAGCTTATCATTCAACAAATCAGCCATCAGTAGACACATAAAGACAAAACGCATTTATACACATTTAAAGGAGATTAATTTAAAAAAAAATAGCTACAGAGGAAACAAAATGATCAGAGTACCTTCTCTCTAGCAGCCAACCACCAGATAAGCAGGGATTAACACTAGACAAACTATCAAGCAGAAAACAATACCTCAATCAAGACACTACCAAGGATAAAACCAGACTCCCACCAATACTGGCAGGATAAGCTGCTGTGTATAAATAGGGAGCAAAACCCACACCCAGTACAACTGATGATATTACCTATTCAGGTAATGAAATGTCTGCAAGCAAACAATCAAGCTCAGATACAGCAAAGGATTCCACATCTCAACATGACTTCAAATAGGCAGTATTAAATTTTGTCTACTATGTAGGCAACTTTCTCCACTACAGCTAATGTGTATGTCAGGCCGGCCAGCCCTGGATCATGTATCATCCCCCTGCTAATCCTGCAGGACCTATTGCTTCCTCTACTTTGGCTCCTATTTTGATTTCCGTAGGGTAGATTCTGGTGAGAATTTGCAGGAGCTGCTGTCACTGGGAATTGCCTCCCATATAACTTCACGAAGGGCGAGGGAGTGGGGAACCGAGGCTACTCAAACAAAAGGACCAATATGATTTAAGAGAGAATCATATTCAAGGAAGGCCTCCCATCCCTCTAGCTCTCATCTCCACCAGCGGTTCTCAGAAAATACATGAAACGCCATCGCTCAATTGGCTCCTGAGCCATTTTGTTTCAGGCCACAGCTTTGCCTCATGGCCCGCGTTTCAGAAACTTCCCCAAAATAACGGTGTGAACCTGCCCTTGGTTCTGGCAGGTTTTTCTGGCCTAGCAGGAAGCTTTCCTCTGTTCTGTCAGACACGATGGAAAAGCGAAGGGGAACCCCTTACTGCAGCCATTATCTCCGCAAAGGAGGCTGTATGGTGGATAACTAGAAGCGTTTGTGGCTACCGCCGGCACTATTAAACCACTGTCTTTTCATGCGCCGTACACTGAATTCGTCCTGGCCCAACAACAAAAAGAAGAGAACCTTTTATTCATTTCATCATTATCAAGGGCTGTCACATTCAAATGATTCTTCCAGCCGTCCCCTCATTTCCAAGAAGACGTGCCTGGAGAAAGGATTCAAAGCCTTTTGATTAAGAAGAAGAGGTGATGACATTTGCAACCGGTGCAGGTTTGTTATCGTTACAGCTGACTCTCACTTCCACAGAGCCGTCCTGCGCTCGCTGGCGACGTCCCTCGGCTGCCTTTTATATAAAGCCTGGTTGGTGTGGCCTAATTGAACAGGAAATATCTTACAAAAACACACACCCTCGCTAAATTCCCCAAAGGTTTCTCTGGAGGATCGGTGGGATATTTTATTTATAAAAGTGCCTTGACTTGAGATGTGATACCTGTATGTTTAACAGAGGAATAAATCCGGCATCTTTTTCACTTGAATCTTCATCCTGTTCCTGGCTTATGCTTTCCTAACACCAGGATGTCCAGATGTACATGTGTCGCTTCAACCCTGAGCTACAAATCTTCCAATATTGGATGCGATGTCACATTGAAGGTGGGGGGCAACCTATTCTCCGAAGTACCTGAAAGCCAGACAAAAAGTAACAGATGGAAGCTTATCAAAGAGAGATCCAACCTAGAACTAAGGAGAATTTCCTGTCAGTGAGAACAATTAAACAGTGGAATAGGTTGCCTTCAGGAGTTGTGGGTGCTCCGTCAATGAAGATTTTTCAGAAGAGATTGGAAGCAATAGCACTTAGACTTATATACCGCTTCACAATGCTTTCCAGCCCTCTCTAAGTGGTTTACAGAGTCAGCATATTGCCCCCAACAATCTGAGTCCTCATTTTGCCCAACCTCGGGAGGATGGAAGGCTGAGTCAACCTTAAGCCTGGTGAGATTTGAACTGCCCAATTGCAGGCAGCCGGTAGTCAACAGAAATAGCCTGCAGTACTGCAGTCTAACCACTGAGCCACTGCAGCTCTTATAAGACTGGTATATAGCCATGATGGCAAACCTATGGCACGGGTGCCACAGGTGGCACAGAGCCATCTTGCTGTCGGCCAACTTACCTCCAGTTGAGCATGCACATGTGATTTCACATACACGCATGCGCAATTGCAGAGACCTAGCTGGTCTTCAGGCCTCCGTTGTGTGTGTACATGTATATATACACACACACATTTCCTTTTCGCTATCGTATACTAAATTCCAAACCCTGTAATATTCTTTATCCTCTTTACCCTTCATTTTTAGTGTTAAACTAACCAGCTCCGCACATTCGAGAATTTTTTCAATAACAATTTCTTTTTGTGGTTGGTCTTCTTGTTTCCAATTTTTTGCATAGGTGATTCTGGCTGCTGTTAAAATATGTATAATGATATATTAGAAGTGCTTTTTAATTTTGGGGTCTAATAAGCCTAATAAAAATATTTCCGGTTTTAGTTCTATTTTTATTCCCATAATTTTGTATATCCAAATCTTCACCTGTTCCCAGAAACTGACCGCTTTCGGGCACTGCCACCACATGTGGTAGAAGGTCCCCTCTTTACTGCTGCATTTCCAGCATCCTGGTTTCATATTTGGGTGCATTCTAGCTAATCTCACCGGTGAGAAGTGCCAACGGTAAAACATTTTATATTGATTTCCTTATAAGCAGTCGCTAATGTCAGTCTACAGTTCACATTCCACAGTCCTTCCCATTCATCCAGCTGGATGTTTCGTCCTATAGTTTTAGCCCACACTATCATCGTTCCTTTAACTATATCTTCCTCTAAATCGATCTCCAATAAGTGATTTGTGTCTTCATTATGAATTTATCCTTGTTACCTTATATAATTTGGTCTAAGATCTGTGAAATTCCCTGTATTCCAAATTCTTCTTTATCTTTCTTGTATCTCGTTTGGATTTGAATATATGGCCACCAATCAATTACAATTCCTTGTTCCTTTAGTTCTTCTTTAGATTTTAAGTTTCCCTGAATATCTAGTAACTCTGTATATCTTACCATTTTTCTTTTTTATAGTGTGTTTGGGTAAATTACCTCTTCCATGGGTGAAAACCATCTAGGCAAATTAATATAATGCTTTTCTTTGACCTTTTCCCATATTCCAATTAAAGCCTCCCTAATTTGGTGCCGAAAAAAGTACGAATGTATTTTATTCCATTTATCCCATAGAAAGGCGTGCCAACCTGCCTGTAAGTCACGTCCTTCAATTGTTAATATCCTATTATTTTGTAATTTTACCCATTCCTTTAACCATAATAGTCCTGCTGCTCTGTAATATAATTCCCACTTCAGGATTCATTGGTAGATTCTTATGCAATTTTTAAAAAAAAAATTGAGGAAGAAATTACTAGGTTTAGCTAATTGAAGAAGATACGGTGATCAAAGTATCGATGGTTTGTGTGATATGGTCATAAGGGATCGTGATCCACAATTATTTGAATTTTTTTTCTTCTGGAAGATGCATTAATTTTGGGAAATGCTTATGCTTTTGAAAAATGCACTGTTAATTTGGAAACTAACAGGACAATGGGAATGAATATTCTATACTTTTATTAGGAAGGGAGAGAAAGATGCACTCTTAACCAACATTAATTATGCCATCATTTGAAGAGACCATTCCATATTTCTTTATTTGAACAAACTTTTTCCTGCCATTTGCAGGACATTTGGGCTAAACGTGCTAGTCCCACATTCTTCATTTCTCCTATGTCCTTATGGTCAAGTCAACGGACTTAAACTTTAGCATTTCGTTATAATTAAGTAGCATGATGTGAATACCCACACAAGAATAGTTTAGTTCATGCAATAGGAAATTTATATTCTGGGGACATTTTTTTTTTATTTTGTTCTTTGCTTTTCTCCCCCTTTCTTCCTTTTTTATATACTCAAAGAAATTAAAAAGTATATTTTCTCCTCCCGATATTCTTAATTGAATCAGGAACTAAGAGGTCAACTCTACGCCATGGCAAAGGGAATGGAAAGAGATGTATGTACTTTTTTTTTTTTTTTAACACTCTCTTTCAGACTTCCCTTTTGTTTTGCTCTCTCTTCCCTGCAAATTCTTTCATTAGGTCTCTATCTCTCTCTGGCTGTCATTTGGTTGCTAACATGCGAGCTTGACACCTGAAGCTAAAGTTCATTCCAAATGTGTTTTTTGTTAAGCAGTGCCAAAACAGGTAGATGCCTACCGATAAGGAGATATCCTTGTATTGTTCTCAAGATAGAACGTGATTCCTGGTCGAGCAAGAGCTGATGGGGGGGGGGGGGGGGGGCAGGGGGGCCCATACATTCTTGTCATGATCTAAGTCTTTGTTTGACAATATGTGCAAAGCACAGGTCACCTCTTTCTTGTGTACACCCGGACAAATTGCTAACCGTAATTGCAAGTTGCTAACCTGCTTGACTGCAAGAGCAGACAAGTGGACGTGGCGGTCTTTAACTTGGGTCACTGGGAACGACGGATGCCACAAGTCTGCTTAGATTAGTTTGTGTTGAAATCCAAGATGCTACCTGCACAGGTGAATGTCACTCGGTACTCAACGGCTGCATTCAGCCAAAATCAACACACCTTGGGGTTTCAAGACCGCTAGCATTTCCAGGCATAGGATCAGCTATCTCTAAGCATACTTCAAGTTTTTTATTTTTTTATTTTTTTACTTTTTTCCTCCATTCCCCGCTCTCTGGGTGTCCAAACGTTTCCTCTTTAATAACAAAAATATAGTTAACAACTGTCAAATGAGGCAGGGCGAGAACACGAAAGCATTTTGAATTCGGTAGTTCAGTTTCTGAAACTGCAGAATTCTGAGATGCAGTTGTACGCAAAAAACGGGTGTACAGGTAGTCCCCAACTTGCAACGGTTCATTTAGCGACAGTTCAAAGTTTCAATGGCACTGGGGGAAAAAAGTGACTTACGACAGTTTTTCCACACTTACAACCATTGCAGCATCCCTGGGGTCACCTGATGAAAATTCAGATGCTTGGCCACTGACTCATATTTATGACGGTTGCAGTGTTCCAAGGTCCTATGGTCCGTTTTTGTGTCTTTCTGATAAGCAAAGTCAAGGGGGAAGTCAGATTCACTTAACAATTTTAACGCCTGCCGTGATTCACTTAACCAGTGTGGCAGGAAAGATTGTAAAATGGGAGGGAAATCCACTTAACGAATGTCTTGCTTAGCAAGGGAAAATTTGGACTCCGTTGTGGTTGTAAGTCGAGGATTAACTATTAACTACTAAGGCAGGCAGAATTCTTTTAATAGCCAGAATTTTAGGATAAAGTGGATTCTGTAAAGAAACTGGCAACCAAGCTTAGATACAATTCTTCCTTATCCATGCGCAGTGGTTGTACAGCTCTTCCTTTCTCTCCCTGGCCTATAAAACAGAGACAGTTTTATTTTATTTGGAGTTTATTTATTTGGAATTTTAATTTCTAAGGCTGTCAACCCTTCAATGATTCTGGGTGGTTTGCAGGTTAAAACAGGTAATAACACTGATTTACACAATGTCCTGGCTCAGTGCCGATGAGACGAAGCTTTGAGACTTTCTTAAAGAACCACAAGGTTGAGACTTTGGAGGGAATGCATCTTGGTCCTATAGATGATATTGTTTGATCATTAGGAAACAAGCCGTACAACCCGGTTGAATCATACAGGATTGGCAGAGACAACTGGAGAATGGTAGCTCCATAAATATCTACATTTTATTTTACTTTTACGTTAGTTCGATTGCATCCAACGCTCGGAGACTACCTGGATAAATCCCTGCAGTTTCTTTTATAACTTTTATAACTTTTATACTTGTAACTTTTATACCGCCTCTCTCCCGAAGGACTTGAGGTGGTGTACAGCCATCTAAAAAACACACGATAGATAACAATTTAAAAACAAATTAAAAATTAAACTAAATTGGGTGGCTGATCACAATTAAAATTTAAAACCTAATATGAAATTTAAAAAATTTAAGATTTAAAACATTAAAAATTTAAAAAACATTAAACCAATTTTTTAAAAAAACCAACTAATTAGTACTAGGCCAGACTGGCCTGTTGGAACAGATAGGTTTTTAATGCGCGCCGGAGGTCCGCAGGTCTGTGATGGAATTCTGAATACAGAATTCTGAACACAAAATTGTTTTGCAGTTGCCTCCATCCTATGGCTGAGAAAAAGTGACCAGCCAAGGTCACCCAGCTGGCTTTGCAAAGCAGGACTAGAACTCCCAGTCACCTGGCTTGTGGACTGATGCCTTAATCACTACCCCAATTCAAAGGCACTACGGGTTTATTCCAGGCTACCTATACACAAGAATATGACCTACTAACAGCCAAGTTGAATTGGCACCTGGTAAGAGTCAACGGATTTAGGTTTCTTATGGGAGCATAATGACTCCAAACTGATGATGCATTTGACCCTGCCCTCAGGCTCAGCCTGGTCATCGCCTACATATACATTCATTCGAAGTAGTTCAGAATAAAAATGTCATGAATGAAGGCAAATATACATGTCCCAGGGTCATATATACGTATTGCAGGGTCAAAATCAGTATGATTTAGTATGGGTCGGTCACCGGGATTAGAGGCTTAGTCTTCTGAACTTTCTGATTCATGCTGGAGCCCATTCCTCAGGGAATTTCTGTCTACTGGAATAGGGGAACAAACTGGAATGTGGGAACATTCTGCTAGAGAGAAGCTCCCTGAGGATGGACTCCAGCTCGAATCTGAAAGCTTGGAAGACTAAACATCTGGTCCTGATGACTGACCCAAAATGGATCCTACAACATTATCCTGGGACATGTCTATTTCACATCATTCGTGACATTTTTATTCTGAAATACTTCGAATGAATGTATAGGTAGAGGATGACCAGGCTGAGACCAAAGGTGGGATCAAATACATTATCAGTTTGGAGTCGTTATGCTCCCCAAAAGATTTAAATTTGGGTCGTTTTCCCCCCGCCTTGAAGTCCATTGACTTTTATCAGGTGCCAATTCAACTTGACCATAAAAAATATCACATTCCCTTCACATGGATTCAAATTAAATAGTTGGTTTCTGGATTGGCTGGGATGGGAAAGACATCCAACCATATAATCTTGAGTTTACATAGATTTTTGTTATTCTTCTTCACCTTACCGAGTCTGCAAATAAGCTATAACAACAACAGCAAATTGCTCATTGAATTTGTATGCTTCTAAATCTTTATGGAGTGTGTCAGAATCTAAAAGGACATTTCTAAAGGGGGCGATTTCTGCTGAAGACTATTAGCCATTGTCTACAGTATTATTTGGGCCTTTTAGATTTGACACATTTTCTCTTGTTCTGCTGCAAGGTCGCTGAGAGGGCAAAGGGGGAGTTGGAAGCGGCAACTCGGGATTGTTATTTTGTTTTCATTCTTTTAGGTCTGGTTCTCATGAGAACTTTCTCTGGACATTTCACACCTGCAAAGGGAAGAGTCCAAAGGAGTCATTGGATCTCTTTTTGAAATGGTTGGAGGGTAATTAACATGTGATAATTCGTGGGGTGGAACTTTCAGTTTTACTTGGGTGGAGAAAGCCCGGGAATCTTTAGATTCGGGATTTCTACAGACCGTACCAGAACAATGTCTTCACTAAAATCTTATTCCTTGGACTTTGTCTTTCTGGAGTTCTGACTGCGTTGCTGATGTTGTTGGGAACCCTGACAGAGTGATCTCCACAACAACCTGGTTTTTCAACCAGCATGAAAGCTAAGGATTCTGGGAGGTTTTATTCCCAACAGCTTTGCCACAGTCTGCAAAAGACTGCTGTGTTTGAAAAATCATCTGAAATTGTTATCTCCAATATCCCAACGCAACCACCCAGAATGTATTCCATCTCCCTTTTTTTTAATCTGTCAGTTTGACAAACTTTAAGCCACTGTCTTTTGAAAATTGAAGGTGTCTCCACTGTTTTCTCTCTCTACTTTTTACTGTCTTAAATTATAATATTTCAAAGCTTCTTTGTGATGTGATAGTTTTGCACTGAGAATGTTCTGCAACAAAGCATAAAGGTCCAGGCATGGAAAAAGCCAGCTCTGGTCTCATTCTAATTATGATCAGGAAAGGGTATCTATTTCTGCCTGCTCTGGAAAAACATGTCATCTCTGTAATTTTAGTAACTTTATTGTCAATATTTCAATAAAGGATCCAGAACATCAAGCTCTTTGATAAATTGATACCAAATCTCCCTGAAGATGCAGATAACTGCAAATACGATTCATTTTACTCAACGCTCGTACGTCCATTTATATAGCCACTGAAAATGGCTGGAATATTTAGTTAGCCGTTTCTGTCACCCCATCTTAGGTATTTGTCTGTCAGCAGTGTCTGTATAATTGATAAACTGGTGCCTGGCTCTTCTCTTTATGGGTCAGTGGCAAAACAGAAAATTCAGGGAAGGGAGATATTAATTCCACACATTCTTCTATTCAATTCAATTCAATCTTTTATTGCCAATGCACAACATGTGTGCAGCAAAATTGAGTCTGTGCCTATCCTTCTTTTATATTTTTACTTTTATTTTCATTACTTTGTTTATTTTAAATATATTTTTAAATCAAGTCAAATACAGAATTTCATTCAACTTGGAAACCATTTGTGGAATGTAATTTTGCACATGGACTTGTACTAACATCCTAAATTTGAATTTCACTGAATGTAAGGCTTTAATATATTACCTTTTGTTTGATCGATTAAATAAAGATAGAATTTGATACTAGAGAAATAAAGCTCAACTCATTCTGAGTTACGATTCATATTATACTGGCCATATTAGCTACTTATTAAATATAGCTTTGATATTTAATTATGATTTTGAATATTCATCAAAATTGATACATGTTATAAATCTTTTTTCTATTTTTTTCTCTTACATTTCCTCTTGGTAGTGTTTTTTCTAAATATCTGCAAACTAAGTAAATAAATGCAGGAAAGTTAAAAAATAGAAACCAGCTACATAAAAAGTAGGAAGTTGAAAGTGTTCTATTTAGAGAAAAAAATGTAAGATGATGATCAATTTTGTTTTTTCTATTTCGTGCTAAGAAATGCTAGAAGGATATGATCTTTACAAAGATATCATCCAACTATCAATAATATAATCCAAATTTCCCAGGCCAAGCAGAAATGAAAAATCACTGAATAATTTAGAAAAATGACTTATGAATGTATATGTGTAATTTTGAAAGTACTATACCTTGATTTGTTCATTCCTGTATACGCTATGAATTATTTTCCTATATCAAGAAATATGACAGAGACCAGCACTTGGTAGAGTAGCAAAGAAGGCCTTGGCAAAAAAAATACTCAGATGTTGCACCTTGCCTACCTACAAAGATTAGAAACATGTAGGCAGTGGTTTTCCATGACATGATTTATGTGCGCCAAAATTGGAATACAAGTAAAAGAAGATAGAAAGAGTGCAGATAGTCCTCAACTTACAGCCACAATTGAGCCCAACATTTCTGTTGCTAACTGAGGCGTTTGTTAAGTGAGTTTTGCCCCTCCCTACGCCCTTTCTTGCCACTGTTGTTAAGTGAATCTCTGCGGTTGTTATGTTAGTAACATGATTGTTAAGTGAATCTGGTTTCCCCATTGACTTTGTTTGTCAGATGGTCACAAAACCTGCGGACCTTCCGGCGCGCATTAAAAACCTATCTGTTCCAACAGGCCGGTCTGGCCTAGTACTAATTAGTTGGG
>JAEANM010019656.1:0-12305 GCA_017656035.1 Myanophis thanlyinensis | reverse complement strand
CGAATTCTTTCCTCTTTTTGCTGTCTTCGCTAACTTTTTCCTGAATATACTCTGGGTGAATTCTGTCCAATTTATTGCGTAGTCGCTGTCCCATAAGCAGTTCGGCTGGGCTTTTGCCCATTGTTGTGTTAGGAGTGATGTGTTGAATTAGTAGAAACTCATCAATCCTATGTTGCCACCCACCTTCATTCATACGCTTTAGGGCGTTTTTGGCTAATTTCACAAAAATTTCCACTTGACCATTGCTGGCCGCGTGGTAAGGGGTGACTAGTGCATGTCGGATACCCTGCTCTGCTAGAAATATTTCGAAGGCATTATTGGTAAATTGGGGCCCATTATCAGACACTAGTATGTCCAGTAACCCATGTGTAGCAAATACCCTTCGGAGGGCCCTTATTGTAGCCTCTGCAGTGGTTGACTTCATTCTGACAATTTCTAGCCATTTTGAGAAGGCATCCACAATGATTAAAAAGGTCTGTCCCTGCATGGGGCCTGCATAATCAATATGAATCCGGGACCAGGGTCCCCTGGGCTTCTCCCACTCTCTGCATGGTGCTGCTGGTGGATTGGGTCTGGAGTCCTGGCAAGGGGAACAGGTGGCAACCCATTTTTCTATGGCATCATCCATTTTTGGCCACCAGGCATAACTCCTGGCCAACGCCTTCATTTTAACCACCCCTGGGTGCCCTTCATGCAACAACTTTAACAACTTTTCCCTTAAAACACTTGGAATGATTACACGATCTCCCCATAATACACAGCCTCTTAATAATGACAACTCATGCCACCTTATCCAAAATGGTCAAAATTCCTCTTTCCCTGGTGCGGCTGGCTACCCCCTTCCCACCCAGCAAGACACTTGTGCCAAAAGTTTGTCTCTTGATGTCGCTTTAGCAATGTCTGATGCTGCAATCAGTCCTGGAACAAGCTGGTCGATGAACAGGACGTTGCTGGCCGGGGCTGGGTCTTTAACTGGGTTGGACAATGGGCACCTACTAAGGGCATCTGCATGTGAGATGTTTTTCCCTGGCTTGTGTTGTAAGAGTAGTTATAGGCTGCGAGGAAAATGGTCCATCTCGTAAACCATGGGGATAAGATGGGTGGAGTAGGCCTATCCCCAGCTAAAATTCCCAACAGTGGCTTATGATCTGTAATGAGGGTAAAATGCCTACCATATAGGTACTCATGGAACCTTTTGATTCCAGCTACCAGGGCCAAAGCCTCTTTGTCAATCTGGCTATAATTCCTTTCAGCTGGGGACAATGTCCTAGAGTAATATGCTATGGGAGCTTCCTTACCACTCGGGAAAATGTGGCTAAGGACAGCTCCCACCCCATAAGGGGATGCATCACATGCCAAGGTAACAGGTAGAGAAGCATTGTATTGTACCAGCACCTGGTTAGATAATAATAGCTACTTGACAGCATCAAAGGCAGCCTGTTCTTTGGGACCCCATTCCCATGCTGTTTTTTTACCTAGAAGTTTATGTAGTGGTTCAGCCACTGAAGCCTTGTGAGGCAGGAACGCACTATAAAAATTTAGCAAGCCTAGAAATGCTTGTAACTCTCCTTGGTTCTTTGGAGCTGGTGCCCTTTTGACAGCTTCTGTTTTGGAGCTAGTAGGGTGGATACCATGGCCATCAATTAAATATCCTAAAAATTCTACTTGTTTCTTGCCAATTTGACATTTGTCCTTCTTAAGACGTAGGCCAGCTCCTTGTAATTTCTCAAAAACCATTCTCAGACGTCTTCTCAACTCTTCTTTGGAAGATGCTGAGATTAAAATGTCATCAAAATATGGCACCACCCCAGGCAATTAAGTCAAAAGGCGTTCCATCAGACTTTGAAACAACCCAGGGGGCACATTCACTCCAAATTGAAGCCTGGTGCATTTAAAGGCACCCCGATGGGTAACAATGATTTGCGCCTCAGCAGTCTTAGGGCAGACAGGTAGTTGCTGGTAGGCTTGAACTAGATCCAATTTGGCAAACATTTTACTCTCCCCCAGCTGGTGTAACAAATGCTGGACCACTGGTATCGGATAGGCACTCTGTTGCATTGCCTTGTTCACTGTTGACTTATAATCCCCACAAATTCTCACAGACCCATCTGATTTTATGGGGGTCACTATGGGGGTTTCCCAAGCTGCATGTTCTACTGGTTCTAGGATCTCTTGTTTTAACAGCTTATCAATTTGTTCATCCACTTTTGTTCTAAGTGCAAAGGGAACCCTCCTTGGCTTAAGTCTAATTGGGGCAACCTGGGGGTCTAAATTAAATGAGATAGGTTTTCCATTATACTTGTCCAACCCATCAGCGAAAAGCTCTGCAAACTCTGTCATCAGGTCCTGGAACTCCCCCTCTGATATTGCTGAGTTGATTCTGTTCACCCCTTCGATATGCAGTCCCAGGGCTTGGAACCATTCGAGCCCCAAGAGGCTGGGCAGGTTCTTTTCCACCACTGTCAGCTCCAATGGGCCTTGGAAGATCTTGAACTTGACTGGAACAGTTTGTCTTCCCAACACTGGAATTCTCTTGCCTTGATAATCACTGATTATTGACTTTTGCGGTTTGAGTTGCTCTTTTCGTATCTGTGGCATTAGCTGTTGGAGTTTGTTCCAGGCTAATGCAGATCCGGTGTCCACCTCCATCTGACAGGGTCTTCCGGTGAGGTTGATGTTAATGCTGATTTTCTGGGTGCCTTTTTTCCGATTCAGGCAAACTCGGTTGTGGTTGGTTTTTTGTTTGTCTTGATTGTTGCTTCTTTTCTTGAATGACCCCCCTTCGGCTCCCTTGCTTCACGGAAACGGCTTGTCAATCAAAACGGCCGGCATGCTGGCACAGCAGACTCATGCCAAATGTCCCTTCTTGCCACACCTTCTTCAGACGACCCCTTTAAACCTGCAGTCGGTGCGGCGGTGTCACCCTCCACAACCCGAACAGGCGATCTTTCCCCACCGTCTGGTTGTATGGCTATCTTGATAGTGGACCCCTTCGTCGGTGCTCTTGCTCTCACTTTCATCACTTAGTTGATTTACACTTCCTGCTTTTTAAAAATTTGGTGGGCTTTCACTCTGGACTGCTTTCTGTGGCTGCTTCATAGAAGCTGACAATTTCTTTGCGCATTCTGCAGCCCTCGCGATCCCAACGGCCACCTTTCAGGTTAATTGTGGTTTGGCCAGTAGCTTTTGCTGGAGGAAGGGGTCTTTTACCCCACATACTAACTGATCCGTTAGCCGATCCTCCAGATCATTGAACTCACATTTCTCTGCAGTCTTTCTATGTAGTCGTTCATGGACTCGTTGTCTCTCTGGTTCTGCTCATTAAATTTATGTCAGAGGACTGTTCGAGATGGAGTCGGTTCAAAATGCTCTTTCAGGATTCTTTGCAAATCTGGCCAAGGCATGGTTTCCACCGATTGTGGAGTACTAGTCCTTTTGCCAGGCGAAGCGTTCGTTGGCCGCAATACCCAATCAGCAAAGCTCCTTTTTTATCGTCATTCGCTCTTTCCAAGTCATTTGCTACGAGGTAGCTTCTGAAGTGAATCATAAACGCCTCCCATTCTTCAGTATCTGGGTCAAACGGCGCAGGCGGAGCGTGTGTTGGCATCTCCGCGGAACTTGTTGAGGCTTTAGCTTGTGCTGTCTGGCTTCTTCTACGATCCCACCTTTGTCGCCAGTGTTTTATTCTGAGAATAAGTGACTAGAACGCAGTTCAGTGAAATCAGCTCTTTATTACAGCACAAGCACTCAGACAAGAACAGAGAAACAAGCAACTTGACAGCTATTTATATTATTTACAAATGCACGTCTTGACCAATCAGAGAGCAGGATTCTCCCGCTCTCTGATTCTCCGTGCCAGACTTGGTGTCTGCTCCATACCATATATGGTACAGAATACCCCTCCCTCCTTAGATGGAGCTTGCCCAATCAGGTGGTTACATAGTCACGCAGGTACTCAGGGCGTTGCCTGGCCCTAGTGGACCTGCGCAATTCATTTGGAAGCTAATAGGTCTAGGTGTGTTCGGTTCTTTTCCTGTGTAAGATTAAGAGTATCTTGGCAACATTTCAGTGAGGTCCCATGCTGGCTTTCATGCCTAAAGTGGAATTAGAACTCACAGTCTTCTGGCTTCTAACCTGGTCCCTTAATTACATGATTTATTTAAATGCTTCCTTTATGTAAAAGCTCTGGCAGTTTCAGGTTATAAACTCTTATCCTATGTACTAATACTAAACTCAGTGGGTATCTTACCAGTCATTCTCTGTGTTCCACCTTCCTTGAACTGGGAATAAAACAAAAGATAAATGATGCAAAATCACATGCAGAGCCGTAACCTTTTGGAAGATTGTAGTAAATGTGTAGTAGAAAAGGTAGAATAGCTTTCGCTCAATTTTGGAAAGGGGGTCATGTTCCAGCAGAAGACTTGATAATTCAAAAAATCCTGGAGTGTGCAGAAATGGACAGGCTAACCCTGGAATTAAAAGAGAGAGATTTCAGAATACTATATAGTCTGGGATAAATTGTAGTCATGGATATATAACCGAACTAAAGATTCAAATAAATAGGAGAGACATAGAATTGAATTTAAGAAAAGCTTATAGAATTAATTAATTAATTAATTAGAGTTTATAAGAATTCATTGAATCATAGATAATACATGTACCATGTATAAGGACTGTAAATAGTTATTAGGTTAAAATGTGTATTTATTATTTTTGTTTTTAATTACTGTATCATTGTTTTTAATAATTTGTATACTCAGTAAAATTTGTTTTTTTTAAAAAAGAAAGGGTAACAGGAGGCATGTATAATCAGAGAAAAATTGAATCAGATGAAATCTGAGGTCCATTGATGCTGCGCTTAGCAGGACTGAAAGTCGCCTTCTGCTGTCTTGGCTCTGGAATCAGTGCCCTATGTAAGATGTATTTGAACTGTCCAATTTCATTTTGTGCCTGATAAAGTTATATATCATAACTGTTGAATGTGTTTGGAGAAGACAATACAATCAGAATAAACAATATAAAATCAGAAGGGCAAAAGCATTTGATATGTCTAATGACAGCTTGCTTATGTGGTATGCAGAGGTCCAGCTTGAATTAAGCCACAACGAGAGTAAATGAGAACAGGGAGAAAAGCAATCAAAAGTGATGCTACATGTGTATGGGTAGGTGAAGCAAAGTTTCAAAAGTCTCTTGCAATTGGAAAAGGTGTGGAGAAAAGAATGCATACAGGTAAAAGGCTTTGAAATTGGGAGAAGTTTCCATCAAAGACTAGCAGAACAGATGTTAGATCAGGTCAGACTCACTGCAGGAATTTTATCAACCTTGCCATGCCCATGCGGAAACATCACGATGCTACATGGTGAAATAAGATCATACACTATTATTGAGTTCATAGGTTTGCTACAAAGATTCATCTTTTCATTGTTCAAAATAGGTTTCCAGAACATTTTCTCCAGAACAGCAGCAATAAGATATGCACTTACATTTCATTTAGAATATATTGTGGTCCCACATACATATAAATCCAATCATATATATTAACAATATAGATAACATTTGGATTCAAATATAATCAAAATGAGAATATAAGGTAATTGAATATCCTCAACAATAAGATCTTGTTCCTTCCTTACGTCCACTTTCTATATTCTTTTGCTTCCATATTCTTGATTTATTTCAAGTATTACTTGAATAATAATTGCTGACTTTATGTCCTTTTAAACAATATAACCTGGTCTTAAATTTTGTTTTTAAAATGAGCAAATTGGGGTGAAGAATTAAGGACTTAAAAAAGTGAAATTGGCTGCCTTTCTCTCTTTTATAGGACACAGATTTTTAACCCTTTTCATCTCACAGCACAGTTCATAGGTGGGACTTCTAAGTCACTTTTCACAGCACACTGTTCACAGGTAAGACTTGTACATCACATCTCATAGATCAGAGTTTAATGGTAAGACATCTAAGTTACATCTCACGGTTACAGCACATGGTTCAAAGGTAAGACTTCTAAGTCACATCTCAGGGCAGACATCTTTTAGGTGGGACTTTCAGGTCACCAAACCAGAAGCATAATGAGGGGACAGATTTATGGGATTCAGGAGGAGAAATAAAGGCAATCCACTCTTGCTGATGTCATGGAGGAATGTTGTGGCTGATGTGCACACTTGCAGCTCTTGCATGACATTGAGGTCCTTTTCTTTAGACCAATGTTGTTGAATTGAGTTTTCACATTTCGATGCTTTGACTTGAAGTGTTAAGGGATAGCGACTCTATGATTCAGGTCAAGGTTTTATATGAATTGGATTGTTGTAGCATCTCTAGATTGAAATGATGCCTCAAGTTAGACCAGAGCCATTTCACATACATGTAAAAGTTTGACCTAATCATAAATTGAAACAAATTATTCTCTCACTAGCTAATATTTATAGTACTCCAAAGAGACAGACATGTTATGAATTCTAATATTCAGAAACACTCCTATATGATATTTGTCAGATCTTGCCTCTACAGTATTTCAGCAAGAATCTAATCCCATTTATGATCCAAGCTAGAAGTGACATTTGGATGTAGAAAGCTGTAGCATATAGCTAAATGATACACCCTGGAGAAATTCATTTTCTGACCAAGACAAGACTGAATTTCTTAGCATGGTTAGTCATCTGTTATATAACGATTTAAGTGTTACACCTGGCTTCCATTCAAAGGCTTCCATTTTGGGAAGTACATTGTGGATTTTGTAAAAATTGAATGGAAATAGAATGGAAAGCATAACTGTTGTGAAACATAATTTTAAATTTCTTTTACTTCCACATTTCTTCAGGTTACTGTCCACTCTAGTGTTGGATTTGCCATGGAGCGATGAAAAATATCAATATTAAAATAATTTTCCCAGGTACAGTAGGTCGTTCACAGAATATTTCATCTTTGAGGTACTCTATGGCTCCAATTCATATATTCCTATATGAATTTCATACCATTTTAAGATTAAGGCATATTCACCAAGCATTTGAGAGTTTCCCCAAACATACTTTCATTCTGTTGCATTTCCATAGTGACATTAGAATGTCCTATAAAAAGTTGTCTCTTGCTATGTCATTGAGATCAGGCTGTTAAATATATTACCTCTCACAAATGTTGTACCTTTTTGATCCAAGGGCGATTATCCTGATCTGTTTTGTTATTATTTCTATTGATTATTTCTTATTTTCCAGCTCAAAGGACAAAGTTCATATTTGATACTTCTGTCAGATAAAGGTCTAAAAGCTGTCTCAGACATTTCAAATCTGTCATGAGACTGCTTTCTTTGCAAACAGTGTGGTGCAAAAAAGAGCTATTCTTCAGAAAACAAGTTGTTTCCTTTCCAATCAGATAGCATTACCCTATCTAGGAATAATAATTAAGGACATAAACCATCTAGGAAGAATGTTGTTGCTGTAGTTACACACTCTCTCCCCCCCCTCTCCTGCCTACTTCCTTTATTTTTTATCTGTTTCTCATTTTCACTCTACTGAAATTTTAAGTGGGCAATATAAAAATGCTGACTGCCCGTTTGCTATTGCTGTGTGTTGCTACAGGGTCCTCCGAAATGCAAATCACCTCTTCATTTATCTCCTCTATAAAAACCAATGCTGGCAAGTCATTTTAATACCCTGTTTTGGACCAAATACTGTAACACAGAAGCAACATTTGCTCCATCCCGATTCATGATCATTCCTATCATTTGGCGGACTGTGGTAACAGTTGAGGAACAAAACATGACATCAAATATTTCACAGTAGAGCAATATCTCATCTCTTTTGGATATCCCAAGGTAGCCTGTTCTCAGGTATGATGAGAATGAGAGGGGGGAGGAAAATTAATTCTGCCCATTTTCTAAATGTATAGAAGGTAACATCTGATTCTTTGTTGTAGCTAGTAAAATATAAAAGGGCCCATCTTAGTAATACTTGATGACATGGAAGTTTAATGCTTCCAGATGGCTGATATTATGCATGTACTGTATGTCAATGTTAGTTCTTCTTTTAAACGTCTATAACACAAGAATATCGGGAGGTGATGTATCTGTTTTATGCCTATGTAACATGTGATATGTAATGTCTTCCTAAGAACAGATGTTCAAAAAAGTATATTTGCTGTTTTGGCAGTCACTGTGAAGATATTTTTTCAGTGTTGAAAATAACTTGATGTTTGTTTTTAAATGGGTATATAATTTAAAAAGCAATCTTCCATGTGTCATAGTCAACAGTTAGAATTAAATATAAAAGTTATATTTATATCATATATACAGTACATAACTTAAAAAAAACATGGAGCCTGTTGTAACAATTGAGGTTTTTGTTTTTTTTAAAAAAAATGGGTGGACGCCTTGTGTTGAAAGCAGCATGTGAATCAATTAACTTCTAAAAGTTAAGAATCAAACCAAAGGGGGTCTATTAAGTGAATCAGTTTCAAATCCTAGTATACACATAGCACATCAAAGAATTGTGCATGGCTATTAATGAAATCGACACAAACTTTCAACCTTCTCTCACTTGCCCTTCTCTGTCCTAGAAATATCAAAAATATTGTTTTGCAATTTGTATTGCTTCTTATCTTGTCTGACTTAGAAGGACTTTCTCAGATTTAGAAATAAGCTTCAGCTGCCTACCAAATAACCATCTTCCATTTTGTTCTCAAGCTGTGTTCTAAATGGGGCAACTATACTTTTCTGCCAAGCCCTCTCCCTTGCAGCTGAGTACAATTTTCCAGCTCTTACAGTTCATGTTTTTGCCTTTCCGACATTGTTTCTTTCATATCAGCACTGCAATTGAACGTAGAGCTGACCACATGTCTCTTCTTGCCTACCTGTCTTTGCCAAACATTGTTCAAAGATGGCATCACAGAAACAAGACACTATGAGATTTTCCTTTAGATTGTTTTGAATGCCAGTCTATGACTAGATCCAACATTAACACATTACAACAATTAAAATTTTTGAATCTGTTTTATGATGCCACATTCATATAAAAACCATGACTACCCCCAACGCTCAGAAGGTCACCATATTCTTATAATATATTGATGACATTATCAGATGGCACCGCTGATGGCACCCTCACTTTCCCTACTACCCCCTCTTATTGATATCATTATTATGATGATTACTTGTTGCATGTAGCACAGTGTATCCTCGTGTATCTAATCACACTTGGCCAAATAAAGAATTCTATTCTATTCTATTCTATTCTATTCCACTCCATTGAATAACAATTCAGACACAATTGTTCATCAGGATAAATTTTCAGGTTGTCAGATAGATGGAATCTGATAGATAGAGTCATCATCTCTCTCCCTTATGTTGCCATTTGGCAAATATTAAATACCTGGAAATTTCTGCAAGACCAACTCAGAAGGAGTGGTTAAAATACAGTTTTTGCTATTATTGTCAGAAGAATGATGCTGGCCCACTGCTCTTATATACAAGTGGCAAATCCATCTGATATCTATTTTGGCAAGTTGTGACTCCTGCCATCATTTTAATTTTATTAGTTTCTTGGAAGAGCTTAATTTCTGAAGCATATGATTCACAAATCAGGAATGATAAGGGTACATAGAAATTAAAATGGTAGAGCAGGACTCTTATTCAGAAAGACAGGAAGGAACTCTAACAAATATGGAATGATAACGGCTTATTTTTTTTTCAACAAGACCTCCTGTGTTGTTAACTTCTGTCTAGTAGCAGAAATACAGAACGTTCAGCTCTTCCTGACTTTAAATTTCTATCAATCCTATTTTTTGAATTTCAGCTTGTCATAAAGCTTGTAAACACAGGATCACTTATGTAAAATTCACTGACAATAGAGGAATAGATCCAGTGAAAAGTGCTGTAAGAGAGCTTGATTTTTAGTTCTCAGAGAGAGCCAAGCCAATTGGTTTCATGTTCTTGGAGACCAGAAATTGCTTCCAATCCCTATTTTGCTGGATTTCTGAATATTATTTATTTTTATCATATATTTTATTGAGGTTTATTATATCATAAAAAACAACTAAACAGATATTAAGAAATAATTAAAGAATTAAAGAAATTAATATTAAAAAAATACAGGATTTTTTTTAAAAAAAGAAGAAAAGAAAGAAGTGTTGACTTCTGACTCTTTCCAACAAAATAAAATACTGTTAACAACCTCAGCTTTTATATTACGTATAGAATATTATTATTTATGAAGAGGGTCAACACAGAGAAGTCTACAAAAAAGTAGCAACTACTATGATAAGCAGAAAAAGGTAAGGACATTTTAAATTAATACTATAAGCAGTTATTGAAACAAGATACTTAGGACTTACAACTGTAGTTTTAAGATAGATTTTAGACCTCTCTTGTTTCTACTTTCTATGTTTTATGTTGTAGTTACCAAACTAAACATTTTCTACCATATTATTCTCAGAACACCAAAGAATTGAACCTGTTCTGTAGGTAGGCCTCATTTAATAACTGCTACATTTAGCAACCATTTGTGCTTATGACGGTGATGAAAAAGTAAATTTTATTACCAGACCTCATGTTGCCCTTTGCAGGGCTATAAAATGAGGACCCAGATTGTTGGGGGCAATATGTTGACTCTGTAAACCATTTAGAGAACACTGTAAAACACTGTGAAGCAGTATATAAGTCTAAGTGCTATTGCTAAAGAAAAGGAAAGCTGAAGTAAGTTCATAAGCACAGTCATGGTTTTACTTATTGACTGTTTTGCTTAGTGTGAAATTGCTGACCCCAATCATGGTCACTAAATGGGAAGTACTGTGCTGGTGTTTAAGGATATTTGGAAGCCATCCTTTCAGTTGCTCAGGCCTCTATGTCAAGCCAAATCATGACCTTAGCTCTGGTAGCATCATTAGAAGAAATGTCAGGCAACTTCTTCAGAAAACACTTGTCTTCAACAATCGTACCTATTCAAACCAGTATTGTTATTATATAGACAGAACAAACTAAAGTATCTCCATTACAATAGTTCAAAATATATCATGTGTTAAAAAAGAATAGGACATTTGAGTTCACAGTGACAAAGGGAATTTTATTTGTCAAATGCAATACAAATTGATCCCAGTTAATCTTTGAAGGGTCTTCATCCTGGACTTCAGTTTTATGTCATTTCTCTTGAAATAGGGGTATTATACAGAAACCATATCAATTGCAAAGTAGATTCTGAAATGGCAGGGGACCATACTAGCCAATTTGGGGCAGTATTTCAAGCTGTGAAATGAAAAAATGGGAATCAAGGCTCCAATGCACATGTCCTAGTTATATCCAGATAGTATTTCAGAAAGGTAAGCAACATTCGCTGTATCACCCGATCCATGCTACTTATGCCCATCTCAACTCAAAGTACATTCTTCATTGATTACATTAATATTAACCAGCCATGCTTTATTGGTATTCAGACCCACATTTATGCTTGATGGCTATGCTTGAATAAGTGGGCAGGGAAAGGATGAAATCATTCTTGGGATTGCTTCTCCTTGATTAATTCAATGGTTCTTATGAGGTAACTGAACAGGGTCACTTGCAAACAAAGGAAGACTGGATACTTTTTCCAGCTTGGGTTAAAATCTGTACTGGGAAAGAAATGTCCATGCCATAATGCTTGCCCTTGTATTGTATTACAATCAAAAACTATGTAGTTTGGGTAAAGTGCAGTCTAAGCATAGACTTAGGTATTTTTAAAAAATGACACAGACATAAACACAGGGAAGCGTATTTCTGTTGTGCTTCACCTCAGTTTAGATTTCATTTATGCCTCAGGAATCACACTAAAATGACCTTTGACATCTTTTCAGATTCTGTTGTTTTGAAAGACAAAAAAGTAATTCCAGTATGGGCAGTTATTTTTCAAGAATTGTCTGTCATGCATTTTGTTGCTTCAACTTCTTCCACACTACTTTAAATACACTGTTGTTTTAAACAAGTAGTTTCTTTTAGTACACTTAAGACTTAATTTTTAATAATACCATCCTTTAAAGCACAGAGACTGTTCTAGATATCATGCTTTTATTTATGTTTTTTTTCAAAGCCAGAGAGAGAATGCATCTCTGATCTCAGAGATAATAATTCTTCAGTATGCATCTCATATTGCTTCATCGGCATTCAAGGCCAGTAATTTCCAATTTCCAGTCCAATTGGGAAGCATGATAACTTAGTCAGCTGCCATGTTGGATGAGAGCATGGGGTCATTTGCTCCTAATTTCTATTCCCTCAACCTGTTCCCAAATTATCATATATGCCATTCCGGGTAATAGTATTCTGTTGTAGATGTATGTATGTATGTATG
>JAEANM010019655.1:0-12306 GCA_017656035.1 Myanophis thanlyinensis | reverse complement strand
GTCATGGATACTGGAAGCTACCTTAAAAACCGTCTCATTTGCGTCTAAGCAAAACTGCAATTCTTTATCAGTTTTATGACAATTTTTAGAATGAATACAATCCTCCTAATAATATATCTGAATTCTAAATTGCTCTCTCAGTGTCCTAGTACTTAGTAGAAAAAGCTTAATATTTTATATAGTTTAATACTTCGGAATTGTAAAGTTGTAACAACTACATTTGTTTAAAGTTAATACTTTTTCTGGTAACTGGCATAGCTCCATATAATTCTGCTGTTCAAGTTTTACTTTACTTAATTCAAATGAACAAATTTAAATACTATATTTTGATTACTGTGCTATCATCTACAGAAGCTAATCTGATTGTTTAAGTAATGATTTCAGAGTTTAGGGATAATGCAAATGAAAGCCACTTAATTTTATTTGGCATTAAAACTCCTCTTTATTTTGTCAAATGACACGTTTCTTTTTGAATTGTAGGTATAAAAACAATTTTTAATCTTCAGTGAATATCCATATTAATTCACATTCAAGGTAATCTGATGTTGATTTGTCAAATTCAATTACAGCTTCCGGTATCACTTGAAATCTACAGCTTTTAAAATTGTAAAGTGAAAATGCAAATTGAATGATGATTTACAAGGGTGTGAGCATTTTAGCTGAACACTTACAGACAAGTTCCTTGTGGAGATGAGGCTATTGATGCAGTTTATGATTTTTCCTCTTCAAGCACTTTATACAAATTAATGTTATTTCCTTGAGGATTTGTTGCACATATATGCTTTTTTCTTAAAATCTGATATACATATAGTACTATCTGT
This sequence comes from Myanophis thanlyinensis, assembly GCA_017656035.1. Taxonomy (NCBI): domain Eukaryota; kingdom Metazoa; phylum Chordata; class Lepidosauria; order Squamata; family Homalopsidae; genus Myanophis; species Myanophis thanlyinensis. The sequence goes on along the minus strand of JAEANM010019655.1, from coordinate 11,485 downwards.
GGATTTTTCTTCTGTTTAAAAAACATGCATTTTTTTTACATAGGAAAAGGCAATTTTGCTTGAAAATCAGTATTTAGGTAAGTTGCTACTAAAACATTTTCAACAAAATGCTTCAACTTTTATTTATTTCCATTTTGTCTCAACTTTTAGGCATTGCAGGCAGCCAGGCAGCTGCTTCTACAACAACAGACAAGTGGGCTAAAATCTCCTAAAAATAGTGATAAACAAAGACCACTGCAGGTTAGTAAAGCATCCTTACATCTTAAGCATAATTTCTAAAGAAAAGCACCCATACACACCTATATAAGTATGCACATCTGTAATTTCCTGCTTGTGAACAAAATGCTTTGGGTCTTATCTATTGGTAATATAACTAAGAAAGATCTCTATACAGCAGCAAGTATCCCTTTTAAACCACTTTGTAGTAGCTTAAAATCTTGCACAGCTGTAAGCAGAACAAGTTTCACTCTACTGTGCCAGCAACCTTTCAATGTATCTGAAGGTTGTGCACAATATTATCATAAACTAAACTGATAAATTTACAATGAAATAAATAATGATCTAAAATATGGAAAGAGGAAGACCTTTAGCTATTCTGCATCTTCCTGCATTGGTTATTTATTTAGGATCTCTCCTTTTTCTCTTTTCAAATATGTTAAAAATCTGAAAAAAATGTGATTGTTTTATCACATATTAATTCATAAACTTTACAAATTATTCAATATTTATAATATTTAAAAGAAGCAAATGTACATGTTCATATGTATAAAATTAAGATTAAATCTTATATTAATGCTTAATATTAACTTTTTGATGCTTATTAAAACAATGAAAATAGGCGTTGCTAATGAGCTACTTCTAACTTCCTTTATTTGAAACAAATATTTATTTCTCACTTGATGTTTCTTAAGATGAATATGTATGTTTTTGGCAATAAAAGCAATGGTGTTCATCTCACAATGACCTATGTATTTCTAGTTTTTAAAAAAATAAGCACAAGATTTTTGTTGCAATTACAGTTCTTTGAGAAAATACTACTTTTATTTTCTTTAAATCAATGACTACTTGAAATATTACAACTTATACATATGCTGCTCCAAAGTGCTACCTGTAGCATTTTAAATGTTTGGACATTCCCTTTAGTCCCTCTGTTAGCTCTAATCAGAAAGTGGTGGGTTTTTCTGGCCCAAGTCCTAAATACTTGTTGGGATGGTAGATGTATAGGGAACTTGTTGCAATTTGAATGCTATGTCATGGAGACTTGATAAATGTTTATCCCATCCTCATTGTATGGTCACCATGATATCTAGATATTGTGAAGGATGATTTTTAAAGTGAAACTGAGGAAGATGAAATATTTTTCAAATACATTGGGGGACTTATTAATAAAATCAATTTGGTAGGGTTGAATCTCACATAGAATTCCTCCAAAAGTCACTTCTGCAACTATTGTATTTTTCTAGGACGATTATTTCTCCTGAGTTAAGCATCATTCATCTACTTGTCTCATGTTTGAATCATGTGACTAGCTTAGCCATTCATGCAATGAGTAGGGTTTTGTCAAAATGCTACTCAAAGACAGTTGGTTATGTAATACTACCACTGAAATTAAGTAACACTAAGTGAATATTTTTTTTCAAGGAATACTGAAAATGTGGTAAAACCATAACTGTAAGATTAAAAATTATATAATTATTCTGAATTATAATTAGGATTTAGGGACAGAAGTTAGCAATTTAAACATATGCTATAAAAAATACCACATAACTTCAGTGGATCCATACATGCATTTGTGGAAGCTCCATTGCTGATTATCTTGGGTCATTCACAGATCACTGTGTTGCTCTATGGACCTCTGAACTCTATCCAACGGAGATGGTAGCCTTGCTGTTGTTTCACGATGAAAGATGTGAGTAAAGAGCCCCTGATTTTGCCAGTGTTGCATTTGCAATACTCAATAAAATGTAGAAACTGTAGTTATTACTAGTTTATAAGTTAAACTAGTTTATAAGTTAGCTTATTTAAACTTCTCATTTTCTCTTTAATAAATAAGAGATTAAAAATAATTTGGAAATTGTTATCTCAGGAAGACCAGGAGAAAAAGAAAAGCCCCTGTTCAGACATAAGAGAAAAAGATAGTTACCATGATTAGAAAAAGTAATTGAATCAAAAGAAGTCATATATTTCTTCACACTCCCACTCTCCACAATTATGATGCAGCTTTGAAGAATAGTAGTTGGTATGGTATGGTAGAGTCTACCATATCATTCATATCCAACAACCATAGTTGAACTTTACCTAGTTTGTCATAGAGCAGTTTAAAAATATGACTCATAAAGTTGGCTTGTTTCAACAAAGAGTAGTGGAGGAATTTTTATGTAATTCTAACCTTGTTAATGAAAAAGAGGAGTTTCTGGTTTTTGTTTATGGCTGCACTGAAGCAAAACAGTATATATCTGCCCATAGTTCTTTACTATCATGATAAACTGTGGTTTATCTTTATGTCTATTTGCAGATAATTAAGGGTGCATAAGAAATAGCTTTTTGTAACCAATGTTAGTAACTTGATTAATTGACAGGAATTTATAATATGAATGATGTAAGTGTGATGGGAAGTATAGAAATTTAATAAACAAAATAAATACAAAATTAATGATAAATAATATAAACAAATGCTTTGTTGATTATTTATATGATGAAATTATATTCTTCAATTTCTAAGAATATATATATAAATGTATAAGTAGTCCTTCATTTAATAGCTCATGTAAAAAGATTGTTTCAAGAAAATGGAGACATTTTGCAGAGTTCTAATCCTGAAGAAATGAAATTGATCATTGCAAACCCTGATCTGATTGATTACATCAACCATAGGATAACTTCAGATACAACATAAATGTATGATTTTTGAAATTGTACAATTATTTGTTGTAGTTTTAGCTAGAATTTCTGTTTATAAGTTTCATACATGGTTTTTAAAATAAGTTTTTTTTGTTCTTGATTTACATTTAATGTTCTTTATTTCATTTCTCTGTATGCAGTAATATAATTTCTAATCTGAGCCTAAAATATTTTTAAATTTTAAGATTTAGAGGGGAAATTTGCTAATCAATCATAGAGTTTAAATATTTCTGACATTATATACCTATGGAAAGCAAAGCATTGTTCATCATTTAGGTGAGATTTATCTCTACTATTTTGTAATGTAGCCAAATCAAAGGATCACTTAAAAATAGCATTTTATTTTTAATAGCAGGTTTAATATTATTTTCTGATAATTTCAATAAAATAACTTCATATAAAACAAACATTTAAAATTCAGACACAATATGTGAAGTTTAAACCTGTATTGTAGTCTCACCATAGCCTGTAGGGCAGAGGTGTCAAACTAAATTTTATTGAGGGCTTGATCAGCATTGTAGTTGTCCTCTGGGACTGGAGGGAAGGGGTGTGGTTGGGGCAGCCGACTGAGCATGGCCCATGGGAATGGCCAGCTTGACATCACTCATGGGTGGTGCCTGTGAAGATCAAGAGGGGTTGGGGAGGGAATCCAGGGGTCTCCGGGGGGTGGGAGGCTTGTCCCATGGGATGAGGTGAGACAAACCAGGCAGTAGGGCAGCTACAGCCAGAAATCATTAGCAATCCCATGCTTGCCACCCTTTGTGTGTGGCGGGGGCAATGTTTCCAGCTGTGGCCATAGCCTACCGGCCCCTTAGCTGGTGCATGCTGCAACTCCGCAGCCCACTGCCAACACCAGGCTGGCTGCCCATGTAGACTACTGGATGCACTTACTTTTTCCCACTTTTTGGCTTGCAGTTGGAGAGCAGGTCACCACTGGTCATCTTGGCCCTCTCGCAGGTCTTGCCCTTGGCCTGCATGTGGAGCACATTCCCCTTTATATCCAATGCAGCTTGGCCCCAGTGCATCCAGCAAGAAAGGCCAAGTAGAGGTGGTAGAGCACACCCAGGCCCAGCTGGCAAAAGACGGTCACCATGAGCAGAGAAAGCTAGATCTCCATCAGTGCCATGGCCACCCATGGCCAACAGATGAGGGGAAGCATGCAATCCCGGAAGGGCCTGCACCTTCTCCTGCTGTGGTGACGGCAGCAGCCTAATGGACCTGTGGCAGCGGTTCACAATGGTGCCAAGGTGGAATGGATGGGCCAATGGAAAGACCCACTAGGGGACTGAGGAGATGACCAGAGACGACCTTCCAACCACAAGCAAAAACAGACGGGATGGAGTAGGTAGGCCAGTGATGTCTGGAAGCAGCCGTCCCACACCCTCCTCACCTTGGCCTGCAGTGACAGCAGTATGTAGGTAGAGGCACCGGGGAGAGGCATGCGGTCTGGTCTGCTGAATACATCAGGCAGCCACCTGCCCTGTCCCAGCCATGTAGGATAAAGCAGGCATGTCCAGAGGTGCGCATCATGTGCTTCCCCCCCGACTCTGCCTGCTGCATGTGCTGGTGCCACCACCATGCCTGTTCCTGCTGCCAGATACCTCCTGCCCCCCCCCCACCTGAAAGGCTGGTAAGTGCAGCTGTCCTGGAAATGGTAAGAGGCCGGCCCACATCACTTTGGCCCTGCTGATCCCATTTTATTGGGTGCGCATGTGCACAGGAGGAGATGAGCACATGCGTACACAGGAGAAGGTGGGCACATGCATCACTTTGGCCTGGCCCATGCCATTCCAGCAGGCGCACCTGCAGACAGGAAGCGGCAGGCACATGCACGTTCCCAGCCCACCGCAGCCCATTGTGTGTGTATGGGCCTGCCTCCTGTGTGCACATGTGCCTGCCAGGATATCATGGGGTGGACCTATGTACGTGTGCATCTGCTGCCTCCTGCATACATGCACACCCGCCAGGATCGGCTGGACAGGGCCAAAGTAATGTAAGGGCCGGCCCCTTGCCATTTCCAGGACTGCTGCGCTGATTGGATTTGACCACATTGCAGGCTGGATCCAGCCCGTGGGCCTTGAGTTTGACACCCCTGCTTTAGTGTGTAGGTAATTGCACTATTAAAATTGCAAAGTAAATACCACAGCACTTAATACAGTGTATTCAGTTTTAGGATCAAACTGCTTATTACGAAGTGAGCTGATAAGGGCAGTCATCTAGATATTCAACTTGAACGGAAGTCAATGAAGCTTAGAGTCTAAGTAAACCTAAATTATAGCCTAAAAGGACCAGTATAATCCATCAAAATTTTAAATGTTACCCTATATATTTTTAATTTTGCTGTTTGGCAGAAATTGGATGATCTGTTAAACCGCTTTATAAAAGTTTTAATAAAACTTTATACTTAACTCATCAGCAAACAATTGAGAAATGAGATAATATTCCAAAAATATTTTACAAAATGATTTGTATTGGAATTTATCCTTCCAAGACAGCTTGTTTATTCATTTGCAGAACTAATATCACATTCTTAGAACAGCTGAAATACTGTTTCTTAGATAAAGTTGAGTTTATGCCTTAAAATTAAACTTCAAAAAGCTGTTAATCAATTCTCAATCCAGAGCTCTAGATGGGCATAATCTGGATACACTATATTTAAAATTGTATTTATTAATAGAAATATGCCAGGTCTGCCTCTTTCAAATCCCAAGAAAGAAAACCCCTGACTCCATTGAGTTAAGAGAACAGGTACTTTTACTAGGATTGATGTGATTGCAGAAAAAGCAAAGCAAGGTCTTAATTTAGACTTAATTTATTTTAAACCGATTTAATTTAAATTAAATTTTAACTGTTTGTATTTTAATTGTTTTTAAACTGATTTTAACTGAATTTTTAACTATAATGATAATGTTAATAGGACAGCCTTTATTTAATTATTTTAATAGGTTTTTTAAATTGTCATTGTATCTATGTTTTTATTGGCTGTGCACTGCCCGGAGTCCCTAGGGAGAGGGGGCAGTATATAAATCAAATAAAACCTTAAACCTTAAATAAAATAGCGGGAAAATTACATATTGAAAGAATTCTTAAAATACTCCCCCTGGGGTCCCAGGATGATTGTCCAATCCTCATTGCTCATTGTGTCACGAGGCATACAACTGCACGTGTTAATGTCCGTTTACAGTCCTGGGTCAGTTGGCCTTGACCAGGCATAAACATCTTCGCTCAGGAATGCATGCCATGTTATTCGTACTCAGGGGCCTCCAGACACCAGCTTCCTTCCCCCCCCTTAATACCAAGCTCCTCCTCCCATTACTATGGCAGTTGCTAAAATGCAAGCTTCAGAAGAAAGTTTGGAGGGTGACAACATATTTCTTTTAAACTCTTCAGATGTTGTAAGCAATTTCAATTAACTCTTATAATCTGAATAAAAAACATTAATATAATGTTTTAATATAATATAATATAAAAAACATTTAACTATGTATACATAGTTAAAAGCAACATAAAATATACATTTTAAAGTTTTTTTGATTGATGCCATCCAATTCTAAGCAGCTGACAGTACATCAAAACAATTTGAAAAAAAATAACAAGGTGGTATAACAGAACATAAGGTGAGATAGGTGGCATATAAATTTAATATAAACAAACAAATAAATAATGTGTAGCATTATAGTATAAGAGAGAGAGTTTTTGTATGTATATGAATTATTTTTTTATGTTTTCAGATGAATTTTTTGTACATGCGATATAGTAGAGAACTCAATTACCCTATGGAAAAGCTCTTGGAAGAAGAATTAATATTCATAAATGTTCAAATAGTATATGTAATGAGCCTCCTGTGCAAATCATATGATGAAGTAACTCTGCCAGTTGAAGTGTCTTCTGGGTATGCAGGTGCTTGTTAAGATGAAGTTGGGAGGGCCTCAAAATGCCTCTGTAGAGCCTTCCAGCATACATTGCTGTATTGCAGGTTTGAGAAGTGCCCTGTCAAATAATTTGCATGGACCTAGCAATAGCATACATTACTGACTGCTCTTGCATTTGAAGATATTAAAATATTTTTCTTGAGAATTTTCTTAAAATCTTGCCAGTGAATTAAGGTAGCTTTAAACAATAATTATGGTGGCTCAGTAACAATTACTTCACATAGAGAACATCCCAGGTTAAATTCTTGTAGGAAAGGAATTGGTAGTCTTGTGATCTTCATGGTACCTTCTGTCTAGATAAGTATTATTTTTATAACAAATTAAAAATAGAACACCGTGCAACTGTAAATATCGTTGTCAGGATATCAAGAACTGCCTTAGAACAAGTTGTATTGTTGGGTCAGTGTCGCCCAGTGGTATCTACAATAATGAACAATAACTTTTCTGGTTTTCAAGCTTTTTATTTATTTTTAATTTGTTATAAAAATAATGGTGTCTTTTCAAAGATAATGGGGAAAACTATACATAACACCTTTTTAGAATAAAATGTTGATTAAAATTCAAAAGCTTGCTGTAATTTATATAATTTCAGTGGGTCCTGATAAAGATACCTATATATTTTAGATTATAGGCTTGGTCAGTTCTTTCTAATTTACTTATTATATACCATTTTAATTTGTGAAATACCTTAGTTTATTGTTCTTGTTGTTTTGAGTCCGTGGATCTCTCTTTTATCTGTTACTTTAAAAATCATCAATTTGTGTCTATGTTGTCATATGCAGATTTGATCATCTCTATTTCTTATTCAGATGTCAGGATGCTTCCCACTTAAACCAATTGCTAACAAGTTCTAGATTATACCTTCCATCCTGCTGCAGGCTGAGTAACACTCTGAATAATGAATTACAGAAACCTTTCTGGTGAACTATTTTTGGCAGGGGGGAGTTACTGGTTCATTAACTTTGCTTTCCTATGTCTGAATCATTATTATCTCCAGTTCTGTAGCTACTTTTTAGCAAAGGAATTACAGTACATTCCTGTACATTTATATTCAGAAGTCAGTCCCATTAAGTTTAATGGAGCTTATTCCCACATAAATGGATATAGCAATACTTAACTGTCTGGCCTATTAGCACCAGCAGATTAGCTTCTTGTCTTGCTGGTTACTTCTGCATTAGGAGTCATGTGTCATAAAATCATGATTTTGAAAACAAAGGGATATACTGATGTGTATTAAACATGTTGTATAAATATCCAGCTGTAGGGAGCATTGGGTGCCTCAGGCAGCTTTTGTTTGTATAGTGTGAATACTCAATTACCTAATCATTTTTCAGACACTGGGTACATATATAAGTTAAAGATAAATAAGTGAGCATAAATAAATTAAAAGTATCTTTGTTTTAATTACTTGATGTATATCTTACTAGTTAGGACAAAAATAAATTATATTCATTGTAGTATATCACCTATTAACTTATAAATACCAATTTGGTAAATAAGCTTTAAGAACAAGGAGGCTAAAATCACATTGTACCAAATTACTATTTTTGGTAACTTAAAAAAGCAAATATATATAAGAAGTAAAATAAATATTATATAATGGAAACTATTAAAATGTGTATGATTCAAAAAAGCAATTACACAAATAGTCTGAACATGAAATTAGCAAATTTTACAAGATTGAAAATTGGGTAACCAGATGATGTAGAAATATTAATGGGAACTCTTCAAAGATTTTGAGTGCATGCTTAAAGTGAAATAACATAAAATAAGGTGGAAATGCAAGTTAACACTCTCTAAAAATACTGACACTTCTGATAGTGGCACATTATCTTAAAGTTGCAATCTTGACATCTCTCTGACTTTGGTGTTACTGCACTCTCTTAGATGAAAGCCGAAAGGCATTCATGGGTTTCTACAACAGGGAGGGAGGGAACAAGAGAGAGAGAGAGAGAGGTTGAACACAACACTGAATGCTAGAAATCATGATTACAGGTTCTTAGTTTAACTAAAAATTCAGAATTTCAGGAATTATCTATTAATAAAACAAATTAATCCAGATGAATTAATCAAATCTATCAATCAAAATTATCACATTTATTGCTTGCTCATCTCACATTTCAAAGTGACTCTGAACAAATTCCACAAATATAATGTGGGTGTTGGAAAAACGTGATTGTCTACTTATTCCCATGTCTAATAAAATATATATCTCCATATAACTGGTGAATATAACCTGATTGTCAATGATAAATCTATACATGTAATATTAAAGGGACTTTGCACAGAATGATTTCACATAGAAAAAATATACACTTGCTTATATAATCCAAATCCTGTAAAATACAGTGATATTTTATCACAATGTTTAAATTGTGAGTTAGGGGATATATTTAAGATACATCTTAAATCAGTGTTTTTCAAACAATGAAGGATGTTTGAGGAACTCATCCAGAATTGCTTCAACTCTAGGATAAGGCAGGAGAGGTTAGAGTCCATGCTATATGTGGTGCACAGCCACTGGAGTGGAGAGTTACAGTCACATTGCCATTCACTCTGGAGATTTTATTCAGGAGGAAATTCATGGTAACTGACAAACTTAGCTGATGTTGATCTTGATGCACATTGAGTTCTTCCCACGAGTCTAGAATGTCATCATGTATTAGTATATTATACGTGCAGATCCAAGTAGTGTGGCCTTTTGTAATTGACAGAAATTTTATCTGTACTCAGATTTTATAAGTGTTGTCCAATGCTTTTTGATATGGTACCAGAGGTGAAATTCAACCAGTTCTAGCCTATTTGCTAGAACTGGTAGTAAATTTTCTAAGCAGTTTGGAGAACCAGTTGTTAGAAGAAATCTCCTTTTTTTTTTACTTTACTGGGTTAATCCACCCAGCCACACCCACCAAGCCATGCCCACAGAACTGGTAGTAAAAAAAAAATCCATTCCATCAATGTATGGTACCCAGTGTGCCAATTATCACTGGAAACTTCACTGCTGGTTTATGACATAATCTTTCAATTTTCAGACCTGGATATTTAGTTATCTTCATTTATTAAGTGAATGTGTGGCTGTTAAGCAAACCTATTTATTTATCTGAATTGACTTTTTTTTTTTGTCAGAAACTAGCAAGAGCACTAGAAACTGGCAAAAAACATTGTGAATCACTGTCGCATTACCATGGAATGCCATGACAGGTTGTAAAGCTAATCCACCCAACATGCAGACACATGACTGGAAGCGTGCAATGTAATTATTTACAATGGCCAGGAATGCTTTATGGCAGTGGTTTCCAATCTTTCTGGCTTTGCGGACTGGTGCAGGTGGGAAGAAGGCATGGTTCCTTCCACATGTGTGTAGTGTGAAGCTCCATTTGAAGACAAATTTAAATAAAATATTTAAAAATTGTCAATCGTCAAATCAATTTTAATTTCTGCTTTTCATAAAGCTTCAGATCACATAAAGCAAATGTGAGAATAGCAAAAAATAGCATTTTTTTTGCTATTCGGTAGCCAGGATTTGTTTTTTTTCAAAATCACTGGAAGTGGGATCATAGTAATAACAAATAATAAAGATGTTAATGAGCCACCCTGGAAAATACATCTCCTAATGTTGATAAGCCTGTGTCCTTCATGTCCAACTATCAGTTCAGTCTTCCACTGCTTCATTATTTTTTCTATAAACATTCTATTGTTTTTACTGACACCAGCTGTTTCCAAACATTTGATGATCCAACTGTGATAATCAAACGCCTTTTTATAATCAATCAAGACAATATGTAAATGGTTGGGATCTTTTGCATTTGCAATTCTCTCAAAACATAAATCAGAAGTTGATCTTTTGTATCACTGCTTTTCCTTTTATTTCCTTTTGGTTCTACTGAAGGATATTTTCTTCCAAGTAATCTTGGATATTGTTGTTATTATGATTGGTTGCACAATCAGCCAGATGTTCAAACTTTATTTTTTTCAATGCTAGTAGTGCTTTTGGTGATGGTGGAATGAGGAAGTACAGGACAGCATCCAGAGGAAAGAGGTTAGCTAAAAAGAAGTGGGATGTAGAAAGGACGGAAGACAGTAAACAGGATTACAAAAAATTGCAGAGTAGAGTGAAGAGGGAGATCGCAATGGCCAAACAGAAAACATATGATGAGTTGTATGCCAGGTTAGACACAAGGGAAAGTGACAAGGACTTGTACAGGTTAGAAAGGCAGAGAAATAGAGATGGGTATGCAACTGATAAGTGTGATTAAAGACAGAGATGGAAGGTGCTGACAAGTGAGAAGAGTGTGCAGAGAAGATGGAAGGAGTATTTTGAGGAAGTGATGAATGAGGAAAATGAGAGGGAAAGAAGAGGGGAAGAGGTGAATATTGTAGAGCAGGAAATAGCAAAGATTAGAAAGGATGAGGTGAGGAAGGCTCTGGGGAGAATGAAGAGTGGAAATGCTGTTGGTCCGGATGACATTATCTGTGGAAGTGTGGAAGTATCTAGGAGAGACAGCAGTGGAGTTCCTATCTAGTTTGTTCAACAGGATTTTAGAGTGTGAGAAGATGCCTGAAGAATGGAGAAGTATTCTAGTGCTGATCTTTAAGAACAAGGGTGATGTGCAGAGTTGTAGCAACTACAGAGGTATAAAGTTGATGAGCCA
>JAEANM010019654.1:0-12306 GCA_017656035.1 Myanophis thanlyinensis | reverse complement strand
TAGAAGAAATCTCCTTTTGTTTTTTTCCACTTTACAGGGTTAATCCTGTATGGAAGGCAGGAAAGAAACATTCTGGTTGTTTCTAGCTTAATCTTTATTGGCCTGCTTATAGAAACTGCCCACCTAGTCACATGACCATCCAGCCACGCCCACCAAGCTACGCCCACAGAACCGGTAGTAAAAAAAATTGAATTCCACCACTGGCAGAGAGTCTCCAAATTTGGCAAATTCAAGACTTATGGACTTCAAGTCCCAGAGTTCCTCAACATGTTGCCTGAAGAATTCTGGGAACTGAAGTCAACAAGTCTTAAAGTTGTGCCAAGTTTGAAGATTCCTTCCCAAGAGTTTCATGGCATTCTATTGACGGGGTGTGTAGTTGAAAATGTGGCACTCTTATCAGGGAAAAACTTCCACATGGTAGGAGTGTTTTGCTATTGCTGGCTATTGTTGATTTGTGGTACTTGTAATTCCCAGCCACTTGTCCATGAGAGTTTGAGGGGGGCGGGGTGGAATATAGAATAATTCACAACCGAGGGGTGGAATCCAACTGGTTTTGCTACCAGCTCAATGTACCTGCATACACACCAAACGCGCTGCAGTGTTGCTCTTTAAACTGCTTTTAGAGGCACCAGAGGCAGCAGGGATCATCAGGAAGGCTCCATAGATGCTCCAAACAGCTGATTCAGGTGAGTAAGAAAAAAAAGGAAGCTCGTATAAGGAAGGATAAGGGCAGGGGCGGGTGGGCAAGGCCAATTTTAAATCTCTACTACCAGTTCGGGCGATGTGGAGTGATCCGGCTGAATTTCACCACTGTCACAATCCAACACTTTCCTAGTGCATTGTGATTTATTTGTAGAAGTTGAGGGAGGTCTGAAGGGACAGGAAGTGTGACCAAGTTTCACGTTTCTTGTCCTGCCTTCAGGTGCTTTGGAACTTCTGTGTTTTGTCTCTACTACATAGTAATTACACAAGCAATTGCTGTTTTATAAATTCTAGGATGATCAGAGGGCCAGGCCCCTTCTTAATCCAGTATTCATTAAGCAGGAAAGAAGAATTATTTTTAAGCTCTACAATAAAGTGATTGATTGATTATGTGCCATCAGGTTAGTGCCAATTCACACAGAGCCATGTAAAGAGAATCCAAAACGATGTCAATTTCATGAATGGAATGATGATTGTTAATCAATTTAGGGTGTGATTTTCTTTCAAGGAGAAAAGTGAAATAATCACTTGTAAACGTATACTTTGCTCCTGCTATTACTCTAATGTCTTGGGCAAACAAGCAAGGACAACCTGAATGTATTTATACTTATTGTACTTCCTATTTCTTAACTGCCTACCTCTTTCTAGAAAGGGACTCTGGGCATCACACAACATGTACAATATATAAACAATGTATATCATTAAAATTAACATATCAAAATTAACTGAAGATGAAAAAAAATTAAATTATAAAGTACAGCATTATAAAATTTCAAAAAGGTAAAAAACAAAAAACAAAGATGGGCATTTAGCAATAGTTATACGGGGGGGGGGGGGGTTTCTCGTGGAGAGCTAACTTCACAGTTGTGTGGTCCTCTGTGCCCCCCCTGCAAGGCTGCCCAGTCAAATTTTGACCCCTTTATGGAAGCCAGGAGAGTGGGGACCTGCATCACCTCTGGGGGTGAGATATTCCATAATGCAAGGGCAAACCCAGAGAAGGCTCTTTTCCTAGGTCCTGCTGATCAAAATTCTTTGTCTGGTGAATTTGTAGCATGCCTTCTCTGCCTGACTGAGTATCAGTGGAGGGGTTCAACTGGTTTTACTACTGGTTTGGTGTGCGTGCACTGCCGCGCAGCTTCTAAACTAAAAGTATTTCCGTATGAAGGTAGCCCAGGTGAGTAGGAAGGCTGCGGAGGTGCGCAAAACAGCTGTTCCACGCAATTCAGCTGAGCTACAAAGAAAAAAATAAGAAGGGGATATAGGACGGGATAGGGCAGGGGTGGGTGGGTGGGCAGGGCCAAACATTGTCACCACTATCACTTTGCTGGAATCGGTACAACCTGGCTGAAGTGGCATTTAATTTCATTAAATGAAGATGGCATTAAATTTCATTGTACAAGGTGCAATGACAATAAATAAAGTAAAACTAAACTAAGAAGACATCCAAGAACCTTCATTAAGAGCCTCGATGGTGCAGTGGTTAGAGTGCAATACTACAGGCTACTTCTGCTGACTGTCGGCTGCCTGCAGTTTGGCAGTTCAAATCCCACCAGGCTCAAGATTGACTCAGCCTTTCATCCTTCTGAGGTGGGTAAAATGAGGACCCAAAATTGTTGGGGGCAATATGCTGACTCCGTAAACCACTTAGACCAGGCATGTCAAACTCAGAGTCCCCCGAGGGCCATATTGTCACATTTGATTTATAATGAGAGCCGCACTCTCTTCTATTGGGTGGCAGCGGCTGGGCTTGCCCTTGGCAGCTCGGAGGGCGGCCCATCATGGCAGGACAAACAGGCAGCACAGGTCGAGTTACAAGCACCGGCTTCACCCGACCCGCTCCTCTGACCAGGCTAAGGAGGAGTTGCTGTCACTCCGGGGATGTTTCTCTTGCAACTTGCCCAGGGAGCCTCGGAAGCTTTTTTGCTTATTTGTTACATGTCTAGACTGCCTTTTCAACAGTGAACTCAAGACAGTGTGTAGGGTTCTCCTTCCTGTTTACTCACTTACTTAATTTTATTTATTGATTTAAAATATTTTACCCTGCCTTTCTGCTCAAGAAGGATCCAAGGTGGCATGTAAAACATCATCTGTGTGGGCCACAGGTGTACTTGCAATGGGCCACATGTGGCCCCAGGCCGCATGTTTGACATGCCTGGCTTAGAGAGGGCTGTAAAGCACTATAAAGCAATATATAAGTGCTATTGCTATTGGTTCTGGCAGGATGGGGTGGGGGGCGATGGAAGGATTAGTTCTGATAACATTGTTGGGAGGTGATATTGGAAGGATCATATTTCTTTTCAGTCGTCTGGTCATTAGCCCTCTCCCTGAGAGCTCGTAAAGTTGCTTGCCTTTTGAAAAAGCACCTTTGAGACAACTATGACCTGGATGACTGAGAATCTCCACAGGCAATCAAATGTTCTTTGCCAAGTATTATATGAGTATGAACAGAGAGATTGAAACAAATGCCCAGACTTAAATATGAACTTGGAAGTTGCAGTGCCCAACCCCATCTGTAAATAAGATGATGTGATTTCATGGGGCAGTGAACTGGGAAAAAGTCAAAAGATTGTCCAAGATCTATTTCCCTCCTACCCAAGCTCTGCCAAATTTGACATTGCCATGTAATGGGCCCAGTTACGAATGAAGTCATTACTTTCCTCCCCCTTGTCAACAAAAAAGTATTAAAAATCTTAGGTAGCGTATTAAAAAATATGGCTGCCTATCTGTGCTGAACAACTCTTTGCGTTCTGTTCTTGCTTCCCAGATCCAATTGAAATGTTTTCCATGTTTCCAAGTTTCCACTAGGAAAGGGCTTCTATAGTATTTCAACACAGCTTTCAGTGAATGTGTTAGGAATGTAAAACTAACAATAGTTGGGTAGGCAATATATAAACCAGGATTGTCACTTTAAGGTTTATTGCTTTACCTTCAAATGTACTATTGCTTTAAGTGAAAATGTGATTGGCTGCTGATTCCTCAAGCGGCAATAATAAGAAGCCAGACTCACTTGTGATTGTGGGTTTCTGGAAGTGGGTTACTGGAAGAAGGTTACTAGAGTGTGGATTGCTGATTGCTGATTACTGAATGCAGGGTGTTCGTCACTGAAGAAGAGCCTTGTGTTTACCAGCTTGTATACTGTGAGTTTACTGAACTTCGGACTGACTGATGGACATTGCTTAAACTCTATTTCCATTAAAGTAAAAACCTATTTTACTACTCAGTGTAACTGTATAGTGTTTTGTGTATTATACCACACCACTCTCACAACATTCTGCTGTGTACTCATTCTCCAAACGGAGGACCATCCTTAACAGAATGGATGGCTAGATTGTTATTATTTTTAACTCAACTGGCAGGATCTCCTTATCATATTCAGCTACCTGTCAATGTGGGTAGGTAAATTAGACCATGGAGTGGTTTTAAAGAATCTCACATTGTCAGTACTGTGCATTTGCAAACCTTCCCTCTTATTTCTCCACATTACTCAAGGACTAGGGAAACATGATAGTCCATGCCATCCTTACTTCAGAATAATTACTCTTATCAATGACCTTGACTAAGAAGGCTAGTGAGTGTAAACTCATCTCTTGCTTGAGTATTATCTTTTTCATGCAGCTTACATTAGCACTCTCAAGTAATCCATACAGTGTAATTAGCAAGGAATGACCATCATGTCATATATCCAAAAGAGGAAGAAAATAGATACAGTATGTAGTTTTCGGCAGGGTGTCTTTCTTTTCTATCAGCTAATTGAGTCCTCTTCCATCATCTACCCCACCTATTGATTAAAACAAACACAGATTGACAAAGAAGACACATAAAGCACACTGCTGCGTATTCGCTGTTTCACGGTTTCAGTGCTAATAATATGAACTAATTTACTTGTGAAACCTTAACTTCAGGGCTTTGCTTCTTCTTCTTCTTTTTTTAAATTGGAAAAGCTCCATAAATGAAGGGTATTAAAAAGATCAGACCTCGGGGAGGACTGGATGGGAAAAGCCAATGAAATCTGTAAAGATGCCAGTGGAGCCATCTGTTCGTAATGCAGTTGCAAAGCTTTATATTCCAGGACACCCAAATGCTGGGAATTCAGATTACAGAGGCCTTTGTTATCTAAACTGATGGCATTTCAGATTTCAATGGTGGAGAGAGAAAAGAGATTACGTTTAAGTGGGGACAACACTTGGCTAAGACCTCCTCTTGGATATATTCCATATACATTGCAAAGGGACAAAAAGGAAAAGGAAAAGAACATCAAATTTCTTAAAGGGCAGATGCAACAATGTTATCTAATACATAGGAAGCCTTTTTTTTTTTTTTAAGGAAAAAGGATGCATGAGAATGTAGGCCTGTTGAATTGCTTACATAAATTAGAATATACTCAATGTGAGCTGCAACAAAAATAAAATAGATGTTCCCAAGACGTATTTCCAAGGCAGAATGCATCTTAATTACCATAGCTGGCTTGGGGGGTATCAAGAAAATGCTTGTTATCTATGCTTAGATAAGACGGGTTTGTGGGATTTTCAATAATACTATTCGTTGAGTTCAGTGTTTTTAAAATCTAGCTTCAATTAAAGGAAAGAAATTCAAGTATCTGTGCTGTATGAAATTTATTAAAACATCCTTCTCCAATATGTATCTGTCTGTAGTGGCTGGGACTTATGATAAGACAAATCATATCATTTCTGGTTAATTTAAAGTAAAAAAAATCAACCTAAAAGAAAAAGAATGAAATTAATGGGTGGGGGGTTTGTAAGGAAACGACAATGATATTGGTTTTTAAAAACAATCCTCAGTCCAGTCCAACAACAGCAGTAAAAACTGAGTAGAAAGTCAAAAACATGTCAGAATTGGAACGGTACTAACTAAAGTAAACATTTCATGGATGAAGGCAAGTATACATGTCCCAGGATAATGTTGCAGGACCCAATCTGGGTCAGTCATTCTGGTGAGAGAGAAGTTCCTTGAGGGTGGACTCTAGCATGAATCTGAAAATTCAGAAAACTAAACCTCTGGTCCTGGTGACCGACTCAGATTGGATCCATAAATGTTTCACCCTGCACTGAAAGTGAAAGCAAAAACTTGATTAATTCTTCCAAAGAATGGAATAGATGTGTCGTGTCTGTAATATTTACTCCTTCACATTGGATCTAGAGGAAATGAATTCACACCACTGGTCCCTGGTATTCTCATCCCTGGTGATATCTACTCTTTGGCCAGTAATGAGTAAAAGCAACAGGATGGGGAAATAATTGTATTAGTTGAAATAGGCAAGTCAAGGCAAGTAAATTATCGCCACATGCACACCAAATTCACTTTCCCAGAAAAAATAAAACTGTCAACCAGTAAACATTTAGATATGATGAATATTGATTACAGTTCTAAGAAATAGGAATAGAAGTAGGAAATAAGGTCACCTAGAGAAGGTAATACCTCAATAGTAACTTGTATTCAAATAACAAAATGCTTGTCTAACTCAATAGCCTTTCTTCCTATTGCCTCACTGTCCTTATCTCATCTTCATGAATATGCTGTTACAACTAATAGAATAGAATAGAATAGAATAGAATAGCCCAAGCCTAATAAAATATCCTGATGTACTGATCATATATCTACAATACTTTAAGTAGCTTAAGTATATAACAATCAGGTTTCAAATGCATCCTTCTTTAAGTTTGCTTGTGCTACCTCCAGTACCATAATCATCTGTGCCTCAACTGCATTGTGTAGTTGAATTTTTTTTTTTTTTAAATGTACTTCATGGAAATTGCTGTGATGCATGATGAAAAAAAATAGGTACGTAGTATCTTCAATAAAAATAAATAACTTTATACCAGAATTATTATTTAGGGACAAGGAATTAGAAAAGAAATATGGAAATTTAATATTGTATATGGTAACAGGGAAAAGATTATTTTATGTAAAATGTTGGAAAAGCAACAAAATGCCTATAATGGGAAACGGGATTATAAAATTAAGTGAATTTACAGAAATGGTGAAAATGACAGCTGGGTTGAGAAAAAGCAACAGATTTTTCCGAAAGACTGCAAAACTTATGTTCGCTTTCTGTTTAAAAAAAGAAAAGATCAAATAAATCATTTTGGGATTTGAGGATTACAAATCCGATGAAGCAGTTGGGGGAAAGTTTAAGATGATAATTGCTTGATAAAAAGCAGAGCAGAAGGCACATTTTTTAAAAAATAAATAAATATTTCTTGTTTCTTTATTTTGTCTCTGCTCTTGTTTGTGTTTTATATTTTATTACACTGAAAAATTAGAATGTTATAGATAGATATAGATATATAGTTTTGGTATAGATATGGATAATATGTCAAAAAGCCAAGAAGCAAATAATCTTGAAGATGCTACCAGGCTCTGTATCTACCTTACTACAAAATGGCGAAGAAAACGAATAATTATGTGAATGCTCATAAACAATTTAACTTTCAGGAATGACACAAAGATTCCTTTACCCAACGTACATACAACCGCTAAGTAAGTAGGCCACTTATAGCCTTACACTGACTGGGTGTTGTGGCCGCTGAGCTGTTTTCCTCCCAAAGATGACACAAAATGGACCGTGCAAAAGACAGCGAAATATTTAGGACGTACATTGACCTAAAATGCCCAAACTCGAAACTAAAGACTTACTGTGTCTGTTTCAGGGCCTCTCGGGTTGCACTGAAACTGGCAACAAAAAAGCAAAACAAATGCAGGTTACGACTACCATTTGCTGATCGAGCAGGCCTTTGATGTTGCATTATTATTTAATTATCTGGGGCTGCCTATACTTGTTGTGTGCCATGGCCTCAGGGCCAGGCTCCAAGATACAGGTGGATTAGGCTCTACCTGGCATTGTGCCCACAGAACGACGAACCCCTCCTCTGCCAACTTTGAAACCTCTTCGAGTACCTCCTGGACTGGCATTAAAGCCACTTTTGCCAACACCGGTGCCAAAAACCAAGAGAAAACTCCGGTCTGTGAACCCCGAGGCCAGCAAAGTCAGTGGCAGGTTGACTCTGAGTAAGTGGCAGCGGAGGTGAAATTCAGCAGGTTCTAGCAGGTTTGCTAGAATCGGTAGTAAATTTTCTAAGCTGTTTGGAGAACCGGTTGTTAAAAGAAATCTCCTTTTGTTTTTGTTTTTTTCACTTTACAGGGTTAATCCTGTAAGGAAGGCAGGAAAAAAAAAAACATTCTGGTGTTGTTTCTAGCCTAATCTTTATTGCCCTGCTTACAGAAACTGCCCAGCCAGTCACATGACACCCCCCCAGCCACGCCCACCAAGCCACGCTCACAAAACCGGTAGTAAAAAAAATTGAATTTCACCACTGAGCCAAACCCAATTCCTGAAACTGTTCTTCATATGTTTTAGTCTCAGGCCTTTTAGATGTTCTTCTTTGTGCAATTTTTCCTAAAGCCTCAATGTCTGTTTTTTGTAATGTGGCGATCAAAACTGGATGCAGTATTCCTGGTGTGTGGCCTTACTAAGGCTTCATAAAGCGGTACTAATGCTTCGACATGATTTTGAGTCTAGGCCTCTGTTTATACAGCCAAGGATTGCATTGGCTTTTTCGGCTGCTGCCACACGCTGCTGGCCTATATTTAAAGGATGGTCCACTAGGACTCCAAGGTCCCTCTCACAGTTACTGTTTTTGAGTCAGGTTTCACCTAATCCCGTGATGGCAAACCTATGGCATGGATGCCACAGGTGGCATGCGGAGCCATCTTGCTAGGCACACAAGCTGATGGCCAATTTACCTCCAGCTAAGCATGCACATGCGATTGCATATGCACGCATGTGCGATTGCAGAGACCCAACTAGTCTTCGGGCATCCGCTGTGCATGTGCGCGACTGCACCAGGAAATCCAGCTGGTCTTTGGAACTCTCTCTGCGCATGCACGGGTGATTGCTCATATGTGCGTGAGTGCCTGCGCGCATTGCACATGCAAAAGCTGTATGCATGTGCAGATGGAGCGGTTGCACATGCAGTGCATGTGGACGAGCCCCACGCAAGTGCGGATGGCATGCGCAAAGCACGTAATTTTTGGCACTCAGTAAGTAAAAGTTTCACCACCACTGACCTAATCTATACTTATATCTTAGGTTTTTCCTGCCTAGGTATAAACCTTGCTTTAAATTTCATTAAATTTCATTTTGCTGGATAGGCATTGTTCAGGGCTGTTAAGATTTTTGGGGGATCCTGAGCTTGTCTTTTGGAATGTTGGCTATTCCTGCTAGCTTAGTGTCATCTGCAAATACAATGAGTTGAGTTCCCTTTTTATCTCCTCGTCAGTCACCAAAGGTTGCTGTCAGCCCCACTGGGTAGATCAGATCAACATATCAACTGCTTTAGCTTAGACTTTGAAGTTACCCATTCCAATTCTGTGCTCGGCCCAAAGTCACCCTGTGCCTTCAGATGCCTTCAGATGCCTCAGATTGCTGTTTTACCATGAAATGCACATATTTAATATGTTTAATGATGTAGAACTAAAAATGAATATAATTCCACTCGTCCTTTTAATTATATCAATATCAAAGATTCCAACTTTTTTTTTAGTTCCCAGAGGCCTATTTGCATAACATCCAGGCCATAGAAACTCTTTAAATATCAGCATTTATATTCATCAGAAGGTGGATTGAGATGAAAAGCAATTTTCTGCACACTCTTCCAATAATTAAACTGTAACCGTCAGTCATGGCAAATTTGGCATCCCAGTTGTGGACAATTGCCCATATAGAAATATGACTACACATAGTCTGTTTTAGTGATATTTCTCAATTCTAAACAATGTCCAGGGATTCTGCTTACACATATGTATGTACCAGTGATGGCAGGTAGAATTCAATGTTTGAAGAGAAGAAAAGAAGAGGGGAATTAGCTCTGACATTGGAGAGTCAGAAGAAAAATACGGTAATGTGAAGGGATAAGTGAGAAATTAATTTTATCTGAGTTAAATAAATATATTCTTTCCCAACTTGCTGAATAATTAGAACCCAAAATGCTCAGAGATGCTGAAATGTTTTGGTGACTTTTATAACATTGTTTGCAACAGTTTAAAAATACTTACAAAAATGTTCAGGGGGGGGGAAATAGACAGAAAAAAGCATGCATTAGGCAAACACATGAATCAAAATGTAGTATTCATTAAACAAAAAAGATTGCAAAAAAAATAGGCACACCAGTGAATTTTTGCAAACAAAACATTTGTACTATGCATATGAATTTGAAAACAGAATTTGAAAACAGACTTTGCAACCAGTAAGGAATCGTGACCTGCGTATCATATCATTATTTGTTTTAAGGCATATTCTTAAACAAGCAATACACCAAAGTACTAAAAAAATAAAGGAGCTAGCCACACATCTTACACTATAAATACTTTTATAATAATTATGTATATGTGAATGTGTATGTATATATGTATGTATAGTAGAGTAGGTAGCACACACTGATCAAAAACTTTTCTCTTTGGGCATAGGCGAGGTTCTTGAAAATTATGTCAAATGCCTGCCAACCACATTTAACATACGCCGGTGAAACATGGATACTAACCTCACAATCGATACAAAACCTACGAATCGCACAAAGAACCATGGAAATATACATGCTTGGTATCACAGGACAAGCTGGAAAGACCTATGCATGGATTAGAGAACAAACAAAAGTATACGATATCATCAAGAGAGTAAAAGAATTGAAATGGAAATGGGCTAGTCTCACATCCCAAGAAGACCTAATGGCAGGTGGACCAGGGCAGCTGTAGAATGGATCCCACTTGATAAAAGCATCCATGAAAGAGACCAAAAACAAGATGAATCAACGACATCAGCAGTTATTGTGGGGCCAATTGGCAAAAGAAAGTTCAGGACTGTATTGGTTGAAAACATGTGGAAGAGGCCTTCATCCTGCAGTGGATCAACAATGGCTAAAATGATGTATGTGTATATGTATGTTTATGTGTATCTGCATGTGTATGTGTATATACATATACATGCATATGCACCATATTTCCCCAAAAATAAGACCTGATTTTTCAGGATGATCATCATATACTGTAAGACCTAGCCCAAAATAAGCCCCTGTTAAGATCATCACCCAGACGGATGCATTTAGTACCATATTTCCCTGAAAATATGACATCACCTGATGTATGGCTGGAGGGGTGTGACTTTCTCTAGTGAAACATCCCTGGGGAAAGTTTGGAGAATACCAAGGACTTCTTGCAAGGACATCTTCAATGAAGATGTTGAAAGCAGCTGCAGTAGTATCCAGAGAAATCAATAACCACATCAATTGCACCATGGCACCAGAAACATCAGGAGTAACTTGGAGTTAGAGGTCAGAAACCAATCTTGTATTCTTTTCTCCCCTGTTCCCTGATGGAACCCAAGGTGCTTCCAACCTTCAAACAAGGACTACAGGTGAATGATAGCAGTGTTCCAATATCTCAAGGGTTGCCACAAAGAAGAGGGAGTCAAGCTATTCTCCAAAGCATCTGAAGGCAGGACAAGAAGCAATGGGTGGAAACTAACCAAGGACAGAAGCAACTTAGAACTAAGGAAAAATTGCCTGACAGTGAGAACAATTAATCAGTGGAACAACATGCCTCCAGAAGTTGTAAATACTCCAACACCTGAAGTTTTTAAGAAGAGCTTGGATAACCATTTATCTGAAATGGCATAGGGTTTCCTGCCTAAGCATGGGGTTGGACTAGAAGACCTCCAAGGTCCCTTCCAACTCTGTTATTGTATTCTAAGTCCAGAGTGATGGGAAGCCTTGAAAAACGATCACTATTTGGCAAGGCTGAGTAATTAAAAGCCGGTATCAAGAAAACTAGAGATTCAAGTGAGGTCTGAAGAGCTAATTCAACCTAGCAGCAGACCAAAACAGAGATTGTTGAGGTGTCTGTCAGGAAAGGTAGACATAAATTTATGGCTGTAAGGATATTAGACCCCACTAACATAGTAACATTTAAATTATTTAAATTAAGATAAAGCAATAAATTGGACTGCTAGTTAAGAATTAAGTAGAAAAGAACTAAGAACATTGACAAATATGAAATAAAGTTTAGGTGTGTGGCATGAACTATCAACTATCAGCCCTTTGGTAACCAAGGTCAGCTCTTCTGGAAGCGAGAATGGAGCATCGCGCGAGGCCCTGATTGCCACAGCAGTGAAGTTCTTACAAAACCCTCGAGTTCGCCAAAGCCCACTTGCAAATAGAAGAACGTTTCTGAAGAAAAAAGAAAGGACCAGACTCCATCGAAGCGCCTGAAAAATACTTGAATGAAAAGCAGTCTCCCAATAAATATCTCAAGGGTTGCCCCCCCCAAAGCAAAGGGAGTCAAACTATGTTCTCCAAAGCCACCTGAAGGCAGGACAAAGGAAGCAACAGATGAAACTCATCAAGGAGAGAATTTAATTCGCTGAATTTTAAATTTTAAACTATTAACTGTCTAAATTTTATAACTTAATCAGCCTTAATTGAATTAATTTTAACTGGTTTTAAATTGTTTATGTGTGTTTTACTTGGCTGTACACCGCCCCGAGTCCCTTGGGAGATGGGGCGGTATAGAAATCTTGATATTAAATATTAAATT